>JAMKCH010022937.1:0-65554 GCA_023653785.1 Ophioderma brevispina
AAAGAAAGTTTCCATTGTCTCACACTTTCTTGTAAGGGGGGAGGTGTACAGACTCCCTGAAATATTATGTTTTTTTCTGTATTTGTATTATATGTAAATCATGTTAATTTAATCCATATAAAATTAGAGTGAACTGGAACATTGAAAACTTGCATTGTTTTTTTTGCAAAAGCATGCCTTATCTGATTGACCTAGTTTCTAAATGACTAGTGTGTGAAGAACATCCTGGAATACATGTCAGAATATGTTTTCGCGCAGTCCAAGGACAATCTGAGCACATTGTCGTCTTATCGTCATCTAAAGAAAAAATGGACAGAGGTTCTTTGTTACCTATAAGAAGCAAGATTGCACACCTGTTGTGAACAATAAAACTTTGTGTAATTGCTAATGTCAAACATATCAGGTACAATGAATGTTGAATTCCTCTTAACATGTTTCAGCGAACTGAAAGATATGAAAAGTTCACTTGTCTCCGCGTGGTTTTTGTTGCATCAGGGGAAATTTTGCTAAGGACAATTGTTTTGCAAGTTATTCTTCTTTGCCAGTTGACAAGAGATTTTCATCAAGTGTAGACCTCTCAACCAGAAGGTGACTTTCATAACATTTGGATTTTATAAAAATCAATGTTATTATTATAATCGTAGAAAGTTGCTAGGATTATCAAAGCTGCTTCAAATTTGGTACTTTGGAAAAACAGGTTTTAACATTAACATACAGCAGGATTGTGTGTCTTTTTATACCAGTGACATTTCACCTTTAATGCACTGAGTATACCTGTGGACTATTGTTACGCCAAGCTGGCAGTTATACTTTCCAGTAGTTCTTCAAAGTCCTATCGATGTTTATAAATTAATCGGCCTGTCTAGACTAAATGGACTTTTTGCGATTAAACCGAAACTAGTTTAACTGTACCAGCAAGAATTATGTCGCCAAGATTTATGTAGACCTGATTCTACAGACACTGATGCGCATCCAACAGCGCACTTTAAACTTAGTTTAACTGAGATGGTGTGTGTTTAATTTGATTTTTAAATAGGTAGGAAATATCGATATAATTTTGCGCATTTTTTTGAGGTATTATTGCCGTGGATTTAATTTATGGTATTAAAATCATTACTTTGATTTACATCTTGGTCCACGTCAATCTTCTTTACAATAGTCATTGGTGAATTTTTGTTTTTTTATGAACCACCGGGAGGTTTACTTTCTGAACTTGAGTACATCTCGTTACACCTATCATTCACTAACCGCGACGGCAGGCGCCACTAGCGGTCCGAGCCGATGTAATTTTTTCGCAATCTCGTTCGGCAGGTGTAGTTCCCTAGACAATTTACAACGTACTGTGGCCCAAATACAAATTTTGAAAATTGGGCACCGCTCTTCAAAAACGTGCCATTTATTGCTTTAAGACGAAGTAATGAATGCTAGATATTAGAGTGGAAATTTATATTTTGCAATTTTACTGGCTTTGAGAAATTACCCAACCATTCTGTGTCACAAAACTAGTCATTTTCCATCATTTGGAGCCAGAAAATCTGAATACCCCTAAACTGTTTTGTGAAAATTGAATTTTTTTTGCATATTCTTTACTGTATGTGTAATGGAAATTGACAGTTTAACTGGCCGGCAAAACTGTATGACCCTCATTTTGATGTAATACTAGGCATGTTGGTACTCATTTTGTAATCAATGGAAAGAAGGGCCATATTCATTGTTTTTTTCCAAATCAAGTTTTCTGGGGCATTCTTACATCACAGCTAGGCCATTCTTGGTACTTCTCTCCCAAAGGAGGGTTGTGGTTGCGGGTTGCTCGTTTTTTGCATGAAAATGTCCAATTACATTTGGCACCGAGAAAGTGGTTTTTGTAGGGGTACCAAAAAATAACTTTGGGTAGACCAGGTTTAAATTGTGTGACCCTTTGTGTGAAATGTTCTTTTTTTCATCAGATCAGATGCCAAAAATATGTCATCAGATAACTGATGAGAACAAGTTTTAACTCCATGAGTACTAACCTGCCGATTGGTCACAAAGATTTTTGGAACCAATCGGCAACATTGTAAGAATGGTGGTGGCGTGGAAGAGGGTAGAGCTATGCGGAAACTACATTTCAACTGGACAATGAAAATATAAAGTAAAAGAAAACTATCAAAATTGCTATATGACTGGCAGGAGTGCTCAGTGAGTTCAGCTTTGAAATGATTCTGTGCTTATAGCGGAGCAAGGACTTGGTTGGGTCAAACATCATGCATCGTTTCATGTCCCACTACATCTCGCTTGACACCTTTGTATTAGTAAACGGACCCTCTATATCAATGCACGGTATTAGGTAGTTGTGTCACATTGTGTTTTCACTTTTTCAATAGGGCCGAATTTTACGTTTACACCGGTTTCAAACTTTTAAATTACTCCACTCATGTTGAATGTAATGCCATATTGTCCGTCTTTTCATAAGGATTTTCCAAACATTATAGTTTGTACATCATACCATTGTTTTAGAGTTATTGGGTAAATGGCTAATAGTGCAAAAAGGTCAATTTTCCATTTCGACAGGGGTTCAAAATTCAGAAGTGCCCATTTTGTAAAAAATTAAACAACCAAGTGTTTCACTGGCTTAATGTGTCCAAATAAGGGTAGTTGTTTTTGCATCTTTAATGCATAGTTACGTTATGTGACAAAATAGGCCACAGGACATCATAATTCAATTGGCATTAACCTTCTTTGACTTTTATCCTCATGTAGTAAACATTTAACATAATCAAAACTATGCATTTTTCGAGTCCGCATTTCCCCAAAGAGGCAATTATTTGCAAGCATTTAAAATATAATCAGAGTAACTTTTCAATGTTGCCCCCTGTACCCGTGATTTTGACCTTTTTTTTACGGTTTTAGAGTCATTTTTACGCTCTATTCCCAAAACCACTAGTCGTAAGTGCACAAACTATACATTGTTGAATCCTTTGACTACGGGACAAGAAAGATTTTCCAACATGTTTGGAGTAGTTTAAAAGTTTGACCCCTTTGAAACCTTAATTGGTCCCCTATTGAAAAAGTTACACCATAATTGAATACACTACTACCCTTGCATTTATTTAAGGGTTCAATAACTACTAAAGGTGTCCAACCTTAGATGTAGTAAGACATGAAAGAACTCCCCTAATCCTATTTTGATATTTTGCTCCTTCTCTATTAAATTTGATGCAAATTTTAATTTGATTTGAGTCTTTTGGGCATCTATCAAAACTTGTTTCTTCAGTTGTGATTGTACTGATGCAACTAGTATAGTGGCGGCATAATTCCATTTACTATTCGCACCTACTCTGAATTGTGTGCCTTATTCCATTAACGAATAAAACAAGTGATAAAAATACAAATACTTGTGATGGGTTCTAATTCATTAGGCTAATAAGGTCTGGCAATAGAAATAAGTTTTTTTGCCTGGCCAATACTGTACAATGTACTGACAAAATCTTGAACTTCACCAAAGCAACTGATGTTTTTGTACATTCAGTGATAATCCTCCTCGAGATAATAATGTTGTCTTTGATATATCATTATACCAGGAACCTATATACCCTACTTTCATAGAACTTTTGAGTGGGCAATATGACCCTGCATTTTGTCATCACTGGAACACATATATATACTGCAAAGTATACGAACATTGTGACCTACCTGATAGTGAAGGTGACTATATCCAGTAGTGTTGCGAGGTGGTATTGTGTGTATCCATCTGTGTAATGGGAATCGCTAACCTGAGCCGTGTAACGCTCCAGACTGCTTACATTTGACTGGGAGAAATCCAATCACTGCAATGGCAGGGTCTATTGTTGGGCCTAGATTTACAGTGATGAGAGGATAGATATGTGCCTCAATGACATATTTTAGTTAAGAATTTGTTTAGTTTGTACTGTATTTTTCTAGGTTTATTAGTTTTTGAATATTCATTGGCATGATTTGAAAAAAAAAAAAAAAAAAGAAGAGATTATGCCCTCTTTGCACTCCCACCACCCTCTCCCCTCCCACATTTTCCATCCTATCTCCCTGGGAACATTATATTCTCTCAAAATCGGATTGATTTGATGTCTTCTCACCAGTTATCATACTATTTTTATTGTGCACACTTGTTTTTGAAAGTATAAATTTATGACTGATTTCTTTATAGATTTCTCCCATAATAGGTACCTCTTCTAGTTCAAAAACAATGAACATTCACCATTCGAAGGGTTCCCTTGAAGCACTCGCGTTAAATCAACTCCACTGGAATTACTTCCATCAAATCAAAGAAAGATGATTTACAAGAAAGAGAAGGAATATAAGAGAGAGGAGGCATGTGGATGAAGAGCGCACAGGTTCTGAGGTAGGTACTCTTTCCAATCTGATGTGGCTAAATATTTTTTGGCCATATAAGGCCATGAAAAAAACAACAATTTGTCTCAGAAGCCTGTGCGCATTTTGTTTAAAATTGGCCTTGTAGCGCATTATTTTTTTAGGTCTTTGCTCACTTGAACGCTTTTTTTTTTTAATTTCAGAAAATGAAAAGTGGATCAAATGCCATAATCTTTTTTAACTCTGCATTTTTACAAAAATCATAAGCTTTTTCTAAAAAAAAAAACACCCAAAAAATGCATTTTGCATTTGCATTTGTAATCTTTCATTGCTGATACCAACCTTGTTTTTTGTTGTCCTAATTGATTTTGCAAAAAAATTAGTATCTTTTGTTTAGTTTTCTTTAAAGAATTTATCAGGAAAAGCGGCTCATGTAGATTAATTTACAATATTGTCTTTTTCAAGAATGGTCAACTTTGATTTTAACAGATTCTCAATACTTATTACTTCCTTTATCTTAATCGTTTTAACATCTTCCGTCATCTTTAAAGTACTGAGATACTAGAATTTTGGCTCATCATTTGTTGTAGGGTGAATCATATACAGAGGTACAAAAGTCGCAAATTGTTCAAACTCCAACAGCCAGATCAGATTCTGACATGGATGAATTTGACATCAACGCTGCCATCCTCAGAAATATAGGACCATATCGAACAGAAGGAGGGGCAAGCTGTAAATCAAAGGAACCACTGGCCAAAAGGAGAGATAGATGTTTCAATTTTTATGTTCTTGAAGTGCTGTAGTTTTGTTTAAATATATATTTGACCCCTATTTTTGGGAGTGTGGAAAAAATCATCATATCCAGTTTTTGTTTTTAATTTTAATTTTTTGCTGATTAAAAGGCTAGGTGATAGTGATGCTCGATTTTATCCATCTGTCTTTATCTGTTTGTTTTATTTCTTCCTTATACTGTATTCCTTATTACAGTGGATTATAAAAGATCTCCTCATGTGTCTTTCCATAAGGCCCAGGGTAACCATCTTAAAAATTATACAACTATAATAACAAATAATTACAAATTAAACATAAATTGAACTGTTGTTACAAAGATAAAAATACTACGTTTACCACCAAAGTGGGAACCAAAACAAAGTAATATAGTTCACAAGAATCATTTATATGTAAAAAGTGAAGAAATTACACCGCACAGAATGACATCAAAGATAAAATTATACTTCTTAAACTTTAGTCACAATAGTAAAGTATTTTTTTTACCCCCCATATAAACAGGGCAAGGAGTAAGAAGTATGTTGAGGAGGCTGAAAATCAGTGCTCCTAAAATTACAACATTATTAAATAAACACTTTCAACATGCACGGCAAGAGAAGAACACATGGCAAGAAAATTATACAACAAATTTATAATACAGATAAATTCTGTGGGAATGGCCCAAGAAATAACTTAGAAACAATTAAGGTTATTCTGCATTATAATGGGTACCAAATGCAAGAGGCAAGATTAAAGGATACATGCAGACCAATTATCTACCCACACTTTCTTTCAGACTTACTTAGATTAATTAATTCAAACTTGATATTGTCCGTGCTGTAGTGCGGACATAGGGTTGTGCCGAATTTTGAGGTTAGAGGTAGCCATTCTAGGAGTCATTTGGGATCATTCTGTAAGAATGTTTAAAAGGATAGTCACAATTCCTAGAAGTGATCTTCAGCGGTTGTCATAGGTTGGAGTGTTCAGGAATAAGTTAAGTCATCTAAGCGAATGCACCATTTGGCGAGGGCGAATAGTGTGAGTTGGTATGGGCACATGCTGAGGAAGGATGGCAGGCATGTGTTTTAAGAAGGGCTTTAGAGTTTGATGGTGGTCGGGTGGTAGGTTTGGGAGGAGGGGACGTCAAAGAAGACTTGGAAGAAGTAAGTGGAGGAGGAGTGTAAGGAGGGTTGGGTGAGGATGGAGTATGATTGAATCGGGTGGGTGAAGTAGTGGACGGAGGGACATAAGGCGGTTGCCTGCGAGTGTGAGGTGAATCCTGCCACCCTAGTTCACAGGGACAAACAGCTTTAAAACTTTGGATTACTACTAATAAGGGTACTATTGAGATCATGAGAGCAAAATGATTCTATACGAAGTAGTAAGTGTGTGTTCAGGCTTATGGTCAAAGGTTATTTTATGGTACCGTTTTTTTTTTTGAAATCAGTTCTTCTTATCACAATGCCTTTGTATTCAAAGGTTAAGCATAACATTGAGGCATTAGGGCTGGTCTATTGAGGTATTTTAGCTGATAATAGGGAGTCAAAAAATCTTCAAATAAAATTTTGTTTTGGAATTTGATATTCTGACGTATGAGCTTTGCACCAATGAACCCTGGTTCTCAAATTAAAATTTATTCATTCATTTAAGTAGTAGTATTTTTACAAGCAGTCCTGTCTTAATTCTTCTCTTAAAAATCAGAACTTATTCCATGTCACAAATCACATGTTGATTTCATAGACTGATAAATGAGTGGCATAGGTGGCAGTCAAGCAATTCCCAAGTTGCCCCTGTGACCTGTCTTCAGCACGATGCTAATGAAACCAAGTGTGCTAAAAAAAAGCATGAAAGAAATACCAAAGTTACGTTTACATAATTTGGCCCAATTTTTTGGACAAAGTGGGTTAGCAAATCCCGGGGGGGCACTCAAGTTTATGATGTATACATGCATGACGCCATAAAAACTCATTGAAAAGGGGTGTTTTTTTTAGTGTCGGGCACGCACAGGCGTAACGCGATTAGGGTATCAAAAAAACACTAGTTTTCTTGAAAAGGGTAGTAGTTTAAATTAGGCTCAAAGGCGTTTAGGGTACATTTTCTCTTATCGTGTTTTGTACCTACAGTCGCTCCTGTTCCGGAAAACTTACTTCTCTGTAATCTTTTCTGAAACTTTTTTAAAAACCGTTGAAGCACCAATGCCAAGGGTGCATCGAATCCTGAAAACACAAAGAACCTCGAATCACCCGCAGTTTATCCGTGTGTGTCGCTAGTATTGACAGTGTTATGAACGCCGTCGCCAGGATCGTCAATATAGCCGTCACAAACAACGACTTTGACAGCATCAAAGTTTGTTAAAGTTGATGGCGTGACAGACGTAAGGGTGGGCATACGGGAGCAACGGCATAAACCCATTTGTTAGATTGGATTTTAAGTTCAGTTCAATTTAAATAGTATTTGTAATGTGGACCACATATACAAATTATTTAGCATAGATATTCTAAAGCGTATTTAAATCAATTTAGTTCTGGCATGCCATGAAACTAAGCTACAAAATTCTGAGGCTTGAGTATTCTCATCATGTTATTTTTAGTCCATTGTGGTGTTTCCCGGTGGATTTGTATAGCTTGCTATTTATGGTTATACTGTGATGATGTGTTGATGGAACGCATCATGAATTCTTAATGGAGATAAAAATCGGCGGAAATCCCAAGAATGCCTCTTTGAGTTTGAAAACATAATCTTTTGAAATATTTATATTGTCTGCTAGAAGGTAGTTAAAATTTCCAAATAAGCCTATTGTTGGCATTCAATGCAAAACTTGTTAAGGAGTCATATTAGACCAACTTGTTTAGGGGTTAAATTAAGACAAAACTTGTTTTAGGGGTTGGGTAAAATTTTGGGAAATGTTTTTATTTTTTTTATTTTTGGGGGCAAAATTTTGTGAGGAAAAGGCCGCACTAAAAACTTGTTAGGGGGTAAAATTGTGTGGGGAAGAAAGCGTGCTAAAATCTTGCTTTCTTAGGTGAAATTTTGCTCCAAAAAAAAAAAAAAAAACCTTGTTAGGGGGTACTTTAAAAAAATTTGGTCGCGAAATGTATACAAGGTTATATTAGCACAAAGCCAAAACAATATTTTATTTTTGATTCTAAGTATATCAGTTACCCCTCATGTTGAAGCTTATTAATTTCTCTAGATACATGAAGGTGTACGGTTTTTTTAATATAAATGTGACGTTTCTAATTAGCGCTAATTAATGATGCTTATAGGGCAAACCGTCTCCTAACGATTTAATATGGCGAAGCCCGATGAATCAAATATTCACAATTTCAATCAATATGAATGCTTTTTGGGTGTAATTGTACCATTACACTGTAGAGAAGGTATAACTACTCATGGCAATTTATACTACATGCTATAATTACCTTAATAGTCATTACACATTTAATTACCTTATGAGCATATGTACACATGTACTAATTAGAGTCGAGCTATGTGTGCAGATATTGCACAATTATGGTGTGATATAATAAATAGCATATTAAAAAAACCCATGGTCTTGTTATGATTTGCTGAAAATAAAGTTGACAGCAATTACTTATCTTGATTTTGCCACAGTATTAATTAATAGGTAATTAGAAGAGAAGAGTTCAGTAGCTTCCAGCCAAGGCTTGCTTCCAATGGAGGTTGTGTACAGGCTACTGATTGAATCTTTAGAGATGAAACATGGGAAATTGACAGTACTCATCACAAACTAGAGCATTTTAAGACTGTTTCATCTCTATGATCACATGGCTACCTGTACAAAAGCTTCCAATTGGACACTGCATTGTGGGAAACTACTGATATCTTGATAAATTAGTATTATGTTTGTAAATATATTATATATAGATTTGCCTTAAGTAGTACATAGCTAATTGTGTTATCCAGGTCCTGTATTTAAAAACACGAACTTTAAGAAAATCAAATTAAATTTTACTCACCTACAGCAACAGTGTGAAGTGGCATTAGACTATTATTTCTAGATCGCCTCCTTCATGTCCTCCAGTAATTTTATGTATATATGTCATAACAATTGTCATATTTGTGTTAAACCACTCGGATTACAGTCCAGGTACCGTTGAAATGACCTTCCCCTCGCTAGGCGTGCGAACCCCATCCTACCAACAAATAATGTCTCACATCCTCTTTCCTACTAAGAAAGGTGTTTGTGATGGCCTGGTACTACTTCAGTATCAGTGATGAGGATTAGAAGATTGGAGGTAATCTCAGCTACAGTCAGCTGGCGTCTCCCATCCGATATCACCACCATCCTCTCTGATTGCCTGTAAAGCTTCGCATCGGCTTCCTGGATAAGAATGGCTGTCGGAAGCAATTTGTGCTTTTAAAATCATCCAGCTTTTCCGCTGTGATTGGATCTGCTTCAACCTTAACTTGCCTCCACCTGTTCAGCACTCTGCCACCGACGTAGTAATGATATCATCAGCCGTCATTAGCTCCTTGTTTTTATTTGCTTTTGGCGACGAGCCTTCCTCCTTTTTGGAGCTCTCTCCTTGACACCGCCTGTTTCCTTTTCTGCACAATTTTCTTGTCGCGCACCTTGTACTGTTCTTGAATTGTGGCGGGCATCTTGTGCGTGCTTCTTTTATAAGCGGCTTTCTCAGGAGCAGATTTCTGGCTCCTGCCACTCTCCCGTTTTATTTACAAGAACATTTACAATGCTCTTTGGGAGATGTGTTGAGGTTGGGCTTCGATTTTTTAAGCAGTTGATCACAGGGCCAGTAACGCTTCACGATTAAGGTATGTTTGTCGCCACTTTTGGGCCGCCTCATACATCTCGGTGACGCATTGGCAAAGCTCCATCAGGAGAAGTTCCGTCAGTGCTTTTTCAGAAGCCGGAATCATTGCTTGGAATTATAACGGAGACATCCTTTTTGCATCGGAATCATACTCCGATGGTTCAATTAAACAGTTGTAACGCATCTTTGTTGACAAAGGCCTCGTTATCAAAAGGCATCATTTTGTCCCTGACTGAAGGTCTTCATGCTGTCTGCTGTTGCCTGTTTGAAGGAAAGCGCAGCGCCTTCATAATTTGCTCAGTCAGGATTGCAAATGCTTGTCCTTCTATGAGCTTCCACATAGGGCGTGTTACTAACTTTTATCAAGGAGTTCCTAGTGCCTTGCAACCGGCCATGTGCAATGGGATTTTCCCAGATTCGTTTTTCACTGCCTTTAGGAGGTTGTTCAGATTTGGTTGCTTGATCAAGAAAGTCTTTTCAGATGCCGCTGGAGAAACAATATATGTGCAAAAACGCGTTAAACAATATGTTAAAAAAACGATTTCCCCACTAATGGGCACAGTGGAACGGCTCCAATACCACAATGGGGCAGAATAAGACTTGACGAATATTTAAGCCCATAACCTCCAGACGCTGATCCCGGTGCGGGACAGCCTTGGATGCGGGTCCTACTGAGTCGTACTGTTCCTCAAAAAGGGGGTAGTAAGAGGTGGGAGGGAAAAAGAATGCCTCGTTGTTTTTCTTAACACAAAGGGTGGGCTTGTGGTTTCTCTTCTGACATGTTTGCTGCCGCTTCAAGGATGGATGATCCGGTTACTTCAGCTAACTGAACAAACTGTGCAAACCACAGAAGAATTTGGTCAAAGACTCGATTGGGGTTCGATCTTCTAAAGACAGCTCATCCCAGTTCTCATCACCTCTGGCAGTAATCTCCCCTCTAAAACCCTTCCAGCATCTCATGCCATTTTTTTCTGTAGAGGCACATCAGACATGACTGTTACAAAAGTTCACAAGGATTTGTTTTGATACTCCAGATGGGTTGTTTCTGATCTATCTTCTTCAATGTCTTGAAAGTACTTCCTTGAACGTATTCAGGGTATCTTCTGATGATTTAGTTGCAAGATCCCTGTTCCAAGAACCAATTGTCGCCCATCTCCTCTCTGAAGCAGGATAGCCCATATTTTTTTCCCGACTATTTACCCTGGTCTCATCACTTTAACTAGGCATGTCTTTTCTTTTTTTGGAAAATTCATCGCCAGCTTCTTTTTGTGCTAGGGCAAGCCTTTGGATGGAATGTTCATATTTCACCAGTTTTAGCGAGCTGGTAATTTTTTTTTTTTTTGGACGGAGATGTACCTGCAAATTGCAACATGCTTCAACTACAGGTCCTACATGGGCGTGTCCCACATGATGCCTCTCAACAGTTTGTAGACCATTTCTCTGTAAATTCTGTGGTGAAAGTTTCCCATTTTTCGAAAGTGTTATTGTACTTGGTTTTTAGTAGCATTCTTTAGTTTTTGTTGCAGATCCGGAATTTTTCAGAGAGATTCAAGCCTTTCTTGTGCCATTCTTCAGCAGCAGCATTGAGCCTGTCTACTTCTTTCTCCTGCAGGTCCTCGATCTCACTTCTGTCTTTAAGTTTGGCTTCCAGACTTTCTGCCTTTTCTCGCCATTATCTTCCGCTTTCGAGTCAACTTCAAGTCGTTATTGACCTCTCCAACTGACAGATTTATTAACTTTATCTTCTTCCAAAATAGCTACATTAGATCTAGCTAGTGCCAATTTCTTGCTGTGTCATCTAATCTCTGATGCAAATGTGAAGCAACTTGTCATAGGCTGCTTTATCCATCACAACATCTGCTACTTTTCGCTTTGTGGGCAATTGCTTTTCTTTCTTCTTGTGAAATTTGAACGGGCTCGTACCGTTCAAGGTGTCAAATTTAATCTTTCCTTGTAGGGCCTCACCTGCTCTTGTTAAGAGAATCGATATTCCTTTCCATATCTGTCTACACACGCTGTGAAACTTGGTACTTGCGCAAGATGATTCACTCTCCCTCATAATATATTGTATTTAAGCCAGGTGTAACTACTCTGTATATTCCAATGTTTGTTTTTTGTACTCTATAACTTTTAATTGTTTGTAACACTCAAAATCAATACATATTCAGATCACAGTAGTTAAGTTTCGGGTGCAGTGGATTTGAAGTGGAAGTATACGCCAAGCATGATTATGGAAGAAGCCGTTTGACTGCATGTGTGGGTTGTGCATTGCGGGTTAGAATTTTGAAGCAGATTTTCAGAAGCCTTTGTCAGAGCCAGAGGGATTGGGGGAAGGCAAGACATATTGGAAAGCCTATGAAAGACTCTTTAGCTAGTAGTCTCAATTAGAAGTATTAGCTAAGCCTAAAATGGAACCAAGTAAACATAAATGAAGAAAAACTATTGAAAATGAATGCAAAAGTGTGATTTGAAAGAGTTCCATATGTAACCCCTCATAACATTTACAAATTGCATGATACAAAATTTTTACTTTATTTTGGCTTTAATAATTTGGCTGTTAATTTTTTCAAAAAATGGAATAACAGCTCATTGTTTATGTTGCTCATGTAAATAAATGCGGGGTATTTATGAACCCTCATGCAGTGTGACTGATATTTAAGTAGGTAAGAACAGTGGTTGAAATTCAAGACAATGTATTGGTATAGACCTTATGCAAAGCGGAATGGCGATTGCCAAGTAACCATTAAGTAAACAGGTTTGTTGATCAACACCCAGGATAAAATCCTGAAAACATCATGAGTCAGTATACAAGACAATGCAAACCATTTCGTAATCTGAGAGCGGTTCCTTGGTCAATGACTAAGTATTGCCTTAGTCTATAAAATAGGCCCTAGATGAAGAAAAATCCTGTAATTACATTTTGAATCTGATATATGTCAAATATGATTGGACTATACACCAACCAAGCATGTAATCATGATTGAAATTGTTATTTTAGATGAGATGTTAAATTGTGTATCTTTTAATCCCACTAAAATTTTGACATTACAATATCAAAATTGCAATAGTTTTTATATATGGGTCTTTCTGAGCTAACAGTCAGGAACAGAACATAAGATTAAAAAAGAAATTTCAATTCTATTCTCCAAACCTTTGGTTTAATATTGGCATAGGTACGGTAGTTTCATCAGAAAACAGTACTACAAGATAATCTTTTAGCTCAGTAGACAGAGCAAGGAACATTTACATTTCATAGTGCTATAGACTATAACGTTCGAACATTGACATACACATACCAGTGATAGACAACAATAAGAATGGATATTCAGTTTTGCAATGCATGTTTAATAGAATGTACCCAACCCCAACAAAAAAAGAAGAGTTAGTTATATCCTGATAGCTTAACATATTAATCAGACTAACTCTTAAAATTCCAATCTTTCACTAAAGGTACTCCTTTACATTTTCTTTTCTTTCCCAACTTTAAATAATCCTCAGTGATGTTAACTCATTTCCAATAATTTAGCCTGTACTTTGATAATTACATACTTTCTAAATAATTTTCACTCTGGAAAGTGTAGTTTGGAATATGTGCTGAATAAAACATGTATGCCGCTTGTCTGCATTTAAACGTTCGAACATTGACATCCATGTTTTTGATATCCAATAAACTTGCTCTTGTTAACGTTCATTGATCTTACTTTTTACTTTTTTGCTATATGAAATTAGAAACATTTAACATCAGCATACTCGTGAACATATGCATCATTCTATATTATGTTTAAGCATTATCAACATATTTGCAAACATGAACATTTTTACAAGACAAAGAAGAATGACTAATGTCTAACAAATTCAGTTCATTCAAGATCTAATTGAATTTCTCTTCCAAACCTGTTGAGTGCATGAAGACAGGAACAATTGTTTTTTGCTATACTAAGATCTCTGTTTACGTCATTATTGCACTTCCCTCCTTGCAACTAAACATTTTGCAACACACTAGAATTTTTTTGCCTTCCAGGATACGGTTGAACATTGACATACGCATTCCATGAAGTAGTAGTATTTCACAGAGTAATTTACTATGTTGATTATTTATGTTGGTGGCATTTACTCCAAACTGATGAATGAAGATTAAAGAAATACTTGTAACTTTTTCTACATGAAACCCTAAAATGATACTTTAATCAGTGCATTACATGCAAAATACCTCAAGTTGAAACTTGCAATTCCCCTGGCTTTAACTGACCCAGCATTTTGCGATTTTGACAAATGGTGAAAGGTTACCAGTGGCCATTGAGTCAATCTGTTTACACAACACCACATTTGACTTTTGTGCCAGTGGTTATTTTGAGCAGTTTGTGATCACAAGCCCTTTATTGTAGAAGAACTAGCATTGAAGATGATTTAGACAAATGGGGTCAAAGGTCAACAGGGGTCATTCATTTACAGGGCACTCTGTTTAAACCACATATGACCTTGGGTCAGTGGTTTTTTACTCAGTCAGTTTTGGTGTATCATAGCACTTATATGTAGAAGAAATGACATTTTAAAGATTTTGACAAAATGGGGTCAAGGTCACATATAGGCATTAGAGGTCAAAAACTAATATAAATACATAAATATAAAAATAATATGACCTTTCTATCCCTTCTTCCATCCAAAAGTAAACCTACAATTGCCAGCTCGCTATGGCACACGTTGGCCTTCCCCGGAAGACATGAGGCCACCTTGATCACAATATATTGATCGATTGGTTGATAGGCGTCACATGACTTGCCGGGGGATTCACTCCTTACGAAGCATTTCTTCATCTTGCAAAACCGAAAAGTACAACCAAATTTCACTTTCCTATGTTACTACAACCTCATCTATATTTTGATTTAGGGATATGACAACAATCTTATATCATTATAACCTCTTATTTTTACAAATAATCCTGTTTTTATGGCTTGAAATGAACGTCTGGCACCGTATGTCAATGTTCGTCCGTGAAAGTATGCCTTAATTCTCATATGTCACTGGGGACGCTACTCTAGCTGTACACAGTTTAAAAGATACCTTTATTGTGCATACAATCTTGCTGCAACTTATAGATCTAACTAACATCAGGAATTTAACATTAATGTACGAATATGAAGCACTACGGCAAAATGCTCACGTCGTAACAGATTTCACGTCTAATCTTTTTTGACACACAACCAAGCTTCCAATGTTGATGCAATAACCGAGACCGAATAGCAGCTTACTGCGACTCGCGTGAAAAGCCCCGATGACGTTGTCTTTTGTAAAGGCTCACAACTACACTAGCTCTTTCCTTTCCATTGTGCCGCCGCGAATGTGATTTCACGGTCGTAACAATTTTTGACTCAAATTAACCCCCTAAATTGACAAGCCTGCATAGAAAATCGGGATGGAATTTTAAGTATATAGCGATATTTCCTTTGAAGAAAAAAGAAAAGAACTGGCTTAACAATATAATGAATAAATCAAATTTTAGTTCTTTTCTTTTCTTGAAAATGAAGTAGCCACATTTCAAATCTTTTTTTTGACATCCAATGTTTACACGTTAACCGATGTTTTCACCTGGGTCCATCTAAAAAAAATGACCTATTCTCGACTTTTATTATTTTTCAAGTTGGCATACCTTAGTTTTTCTTCAACAAAGTCCAACTAGGATACGGGGAACCTGTGAGAAGTACGCTTGGCTACAAGAAGAGGATTTTTTTTTTGTTATGATGACAATGGGAAAGTGGATTAGATACAGTAACTGAGTAACAAGAAAACAAAACAAATAAAATTTTCCTCAGAAGTTTGTTTTTAAAATTATCAGATACAACATCATGATGAACATAAAAGTGTAGTCACAAATACATCTGACATTTTCATTTTTTTATGGCATGCGACAAACTTAGGTCACCTCACCTGACTGTTTAGGCTCAGAAAGACCATATATATTGTTTCTATCAACTTAATTGATTGCCTTAATCTTCTTTTTTTGCAATTTTCGGCACTTGGAATTTTTTTCCCCAAAAATTTTTGCACTACTTCTGAATGTGTAATCCCACCAAATTGGCACATGGTCCTGCAACTAGGGAGGAAATTTGGATATTTTGTTCTTATTGATTTCGAACTTTCAAAGTCGAAATCCAGCAAAAATGATTTTTTGGTTTCAAAAATTGGTTGCCATGGCAACAAGCGCAAAAGAAACGCAAGTTCTGCCACATTATGACAGTTGCACAGCATGACCCATGTAACTTATCTGATAGCAAACACTGGTATAAAAACCCTTATTACTATTTTGGGGGGCAAAATGTGCAATTTTGCTTTGCCCAAATTTGACTCAATTGACATTTGACCTCATCTCATTTGCATATACTTATGAACGAACCGTAAATATACCATTTTCTGAAAGTTCACTTCATATCTTCCTGTTGATATATAACAACCCTGTGCAAGTATTTTAACTCTCTCAGATAACCTGGCCATTCAAAACTATCACCATAAAAAGACCCTGGTCCCCCTTAAATCCTGCTTATTGAATACCATGATCAGTCATGTCAGTGATCATTCACACAATGATACATGTTTTTTGTCATTAAAAATGACAAAAATGTATCATAGTACATCATCATTTATCTATTACATGATTTATATATTCTGTTTAGCATTAATATTTGTAACATTGTAAATAATTAAAAATAGATTTAACATATCCCATTGAATATACAAGAGAGAAAATTTAAATACCCAACACCAATCGTCCATGTCAATTTTGCTATTACGGTCATTTCGAGTCAAATTCCATCACCAACGTCCTAAAATCCTCATTTACAAAAAAGCGTCCGCATTGCGCCGCTACAGCTGTGCTAGAATCTCAAAGATAACAGCCTAATAATCATTTACTAACACCTCCCTCTCCCCCCAACTCCCCCCAAGGAAAATTATGTAACAGTATTTCACCTTTTTGAGCAATTTCTAAAAATCGGCAAGATTTCATGGATTTTGGCCCCTTCCCCAGCGTCGTGGCAGACAGACAACTGCAACGCAAGTTTACCGTGTTGCAAACTTTTTTTATCAAAATTACCCATAATCCCCAAAATCCTCACGGAAACTATTTTGGGTGAAGCTATCGCGATCACACAAAAATCTAAAATGGCCGCTGCCGAAAGTTGAAGAGCAGAATTACCGTAAATGTCCGGCGTAAAATTCAAACTTCAAATTGCCTTTCTACATGGAAAATCATGCGCTACGGTAAAAGTTTACATGTTATAGTTTACATTATCACAAAAAAACACGGAACAAAAATAATCATTGATTGGGCAGATTTTAGTCCGAATGATTGCACTCGTATTTGCACTATCACAATAGGAAGCCAAGAGGGCGGCGACAGTTTGACGTTGCTATTATTATCCTGAGTGGCCCCCCAGGGTTAGCAATCCCTCCAAAATGTTGGAAATATTTTCATTTCATATATTCACTATCACAAAAACAGTCTAACAATATTTACTCTATGATGACCAATAAGAGCATGCTAGAATCAGTTGCCAACCCTTTACATATTTCAAGCAGGGGCCTGCAACTTCATTGTCACATAGAATGAACACTTGCTACTTCTAGATAATTAAACATATCAGATTGCCTACCTGGCCCATGGTGCTGCGTTTTATTTTTAATAAGCCACCATTTCATGTAGCAAAGAACCATTAGTGTGCAAATATATGAGAGGATTTTAATAATTAAAATGGATAACTCCTGATATGGTTTGCATGGTTGTTAGAGTAGTCATATCTGTGTGCTTTCACTATCTCAGCTGAGCTACAGAAGGAGTTGGCAACAACCCATGAGTAAGTGATAACTTGACAGGCTTGATCATTAACTAACAATTTACCACTTATCACGGGTTAAAATGCTGCAATGCTTGTGCAGTGTGTAGATGGGTGGAGACAATGGATGTTTTATATAGTTTGAGTCTTGTCTTTGGAGAAATATTTTACCCAATGATGGCTTTAAATTCAATTGGAGTGACAGGTAAGATTATTTTGTGATTTCAAAGTGATGTCAAATTGTATATAGTTTGTACTGTTCAGCACAGTTTGAAAGGCTAGGATAATTAAGGTGTGGGAATAGTTTTGTGCAAATTACTCAATGTGATCAATCTTAAAGAAACTAGTGGGTTATTTTTAAATGTACTTGCTAACATGTTCCTCTTATGACATTGATAATGTTCACCTTAATTTGTACTGCGTTTTGATACATTTGTGCTTGTTTTTAACCACCAAAGTTAGTCACTTTGTCATTTTGTGTTTGAGAAATTCCATTTGTAAACCGTTCGGATTCCCATCATATTTTTCAGATTATCAAGCCTGTTTCTAGCAGAAAATAAACATAAATGCTGCCAAAGATATACTTACATTAATTTCTAGTCTACAAAGCGAATCTACTGTGCTTGAAGAAATATTTGATATCGATTACCATATAATTTCTAAATAATCCCCTACTTTAGCATAAGGAACACAGAAGAGCTGAAATACATGTTTTCCTATATTTGCAATCCCGATTTTTTTTGTAGAACACCTAACAATAATTTTCAGAATGGTAAAGCGACTCATATATTTCCCGCCGAGGGCGCCCTCAATTTTTAACAATTGTGTTGTTTTGCTAATGCTTGTCCTTATAATAACTTGTGAAATCTAGCCAAATCAAAGTGTTTTTCATAAGAGAAAATCACCACTTTTGTTAAAAATTCGCGGATCCGGAATTTTGGTGTTATACACGGTATCCTATGCACAGTTAACTGTACATAAATGTGTCTGAACATGGAAACGACAAATCAGATTCATCTCTAACTTTGGAATAAGACATTTTATTCAAATAAGTAAAATAATAAAATAATTTTTAATTACTACACAAAAATGTATATTTCAAAAATTCAAAATCTCTGAGTCAGCCTTTAATAGGACAGAAAGTAGCAAAGAATACCCCAAAATAAGTTTTCAATTTGTTTGCTGTCCTAATCAAACTTAGAGAGAAGAGTGCTTCAATTTTCTATAGTGCACAATGGAAAAATGCTACGTCTTCTTTTTTTCCCCTGCAGCCTTGAAACAGCAGAGGGGATATTTTGCGAGGAGTGCGCATGTCTGTATGTGTATGTATGTGTGTTCAAGTTTGGTTAGGATTTTGTTTTTCGGTCATTTTCAAAAAGTTGAAGTCTGATTTAAACCATTATTATGTTTTGAGAATCTTCCGTCCTATATTACTATAACACATGCTGGTAAACAATAAAACACACTTCTCATAATCTACACTCTCTCGAAACTTGGTGTCCAAATACTTCCACCACTTTGGATCAATCCCCCTGAATTTCATTGACTTTTAAAACAGAACTGCATTCCTAATGCAGTTTAGGTCTGTGCACCCTGGTAACGAGATAGTATTAAGCCGCATGCGTACACAACCCACTAGGTAAAACCCATGGTATCATTACGGTTGGCCCGGCCATGTCGTCGAAGAACACGGGGCCTAATGCCGCGTGAACGGCCAAGGATTCAGGGGGCATAATTATGACCCGGAAAGTGGGAAGAGTAGCGTCAAGTGGTAGCGTGTGCACATGGAATTCCGGTCATGTCATGTCAATTTTGCATCGATCATGTCAAGGACGCGTTTGTTTTTATTTACCTTGCGAGATGGCTAATTCTTCTGCTGGGGGAAGTAGATTTCAAAAATAAATGGATTGATAAAGGTGTGGATAGTGCCCAAACCGGGAGAGTACCGCCCGCGTCTGTTGGAGTAAGATTTTCAGGTCAAGTAAAGCACAAGCATGACAAGGTATCCGCTTGGATCCGTGTCAGTACAGTAGCAATGTGGCCATGAACTTGTTGTACTCGAGTCTTTGGTAGGCAAAGAGCAACTCGCGGAAATCTTGAAGTTGAAAAAAAATTTTTGTTGACGTCCGCCACGACGACGGAATAATTAACAAACTGGATCTCTATAAACCATCAGATCGGCGATAAATCTTCAGATCGGCGATAATTCGTCATCTGAAGAGGTGACGGTGTAGACAAGGAGGATTGTTAGTTTTGACAGAGGCATTATTGGCCCCTCCCCGGGGTGTTGGCCCAAGTCATGAACTGGCCAAGCTTAATGAATTGTGTATAGTAATATAGGACACAAGATTCTCAAAAACATAATAATGATAAATTAGATTCTTGTTTTCGCCCAATACCCAAATTTTATTGTTTCTGGCTAGAGTGAAAAATATTGGGCTCGACTGCGTCTCGCCCAATATTTTTTTCAACTCATAGCTTGACCAATAATTGTGGTATTGGAACTTAAATATCCCATTTTATACAAACTTGGGATTAAGAGGTGTATAGGGGTTCCTTCATATGTGGATGAGGTTAAAGGTTGTGGACAAGTCAAAGGTCCTTTGAGGTCATGTTACATACTGCCATCTTGCCAGGGGGATCATGTATGTTTATTTGCTCTGTATTTTTAATAAGACACATTTTTGGCTTATACACTTCAGTTGTAATTTAACACAATGTGCCTAAGAAAGCACAGTCGTCCAGTGTATACAACAACCGACTCAAGACCCAAAGGTCCTGGGTTCGAGTCCCGCTGAGGCCAATGTGTTGTGCACTTGGGCAAGGCTGCTTTACCCGCTGCCTCTCCACCCCAATTTAAAAATGGGGTTTGTTAGGAATATTGGTCTACTGAGGCACTGCTCAAGGTGTGAGTATGCCTTGGGCATTTGTAAGGCGCTGACATATGCCCCTAGTGGGCAGCGGAATAAATGTAAGGCGCTTTGATAATTGTGAAAGGCGCTATCTAATGTCTTTATTTGTTTGTTTGCTTATTTATTTATTTATTTATTTATGTATTTATTTATTTATTTATTTATTTATTTTTTTTTTTTTTTATTATTTATTATTTATTTATTTATTTATTTTTTTTTTTTTTTTTTTTTTTTTATTATTTATTTATTTATTTTTTTTTTATTATTCAAATAGGCAAAAAAATGGTTTAAAAAATTGTAGGGGGCTTTTTCTTTCTGGAAATGTTGGCATCTCTTTGCATCTTGAAATAAAAATAAAGTAATTTTAATGATGATCATTAAAAGTGTCATCATGCATTGTGCCTAGTTGAGATGACAAGAAGGTTGTAGAAATATTGCAATAAGTTTGAAAAAAAAATCTTACAAGTTTTGGCTTAGCAATGGTCATTTTACATATATTATTTTATATAATGTAATATGTACATATCCTGAATGCATGCTGGGACTGTTTACAATAGGAGGGGGTAAATTTATAATTTCTTTCAGCATGAAATAAGAAATTGTCTGACCCATTGTGGTGACAGGGAGAAAGGGTTTTGTGGGAGCCTCTTTTGGTTATTCACCAGTTTATTTTGTCTTAGCACATACATTACCAATGTGTTCACAAATGCAACTGAAACTGATCTCCACAGCAGGGAAAGTATATAGTGAAAAATAGAATACTAAAAACAATGTTATCATATCCCTCCCATAAACCGGAGCAGAAATTAAAACGGGCAATGTCAGCTTAAAATGCCTTCATTCTCTGAGGCTCAGGAGGTGAATGGAGTGAAGGAAACAGATACTACCACCACTACATCAAATTCTGTAACACAAGACTCTGATGTACCTGTCGACCAGTCTTTGAAAGAGAATGGTGCTGTAGAAACTTCAAGTCCCAGGTTAAGAAAGCAGAATGAAGTAGAGGTGGATTCTCCACCTAGATTATTGCCTAACTCTCTTCTTCAAGCCCTCCAATTGCTCCCCAGGGAATCATCAATGTAAGTATAGTATTCACCATTTTGTTGTTATATCCTCATCTCTTAGTCGCCAGTAGAACAAAAAGGATGTATATATAATTGTCATGGAATATTCCTGTGTGTTAAGAAGGTGCTTGTTAAATTTGAATCAAGCTCGCTCATAACTATGGTCCTTTTGTATTATGGACACATGATGTAGAACATATTTGAAAATGAAGGGCACCTGACTCTGAAAATCTGTTTTTCCCTTTAGACATTTATGGGGTGGGGTATACCTTCCAGGCCTTCCCATTTCTACTGTCCTTGGCAATGTATGATATGCAAGGAGGTCAAAGTACTCTTGTATTTGTAGCAGCAATCTTGGTCACAAATAGTATTTGGGACATATGCCTTCAATTATGCAGTGAGAGGAAAATTGGAAATTTTTAAAGGAAAACATATTCTTCAAACCCCCTGCCCCACCAATCAATATTGGGATACATAAATGTAGGATATTTGAATGAGCATGCTTCCCGTGACCAACATTGATATATAAGTTGTGGGGAGTTATTTGATGAGGTGGTGTCCCAATAATTTTGATCGCGATTGAGGTTTTTCATAACATTTTGTTCTTCCCAGAATTTAGGTAAATACCATCAACAGTATCAAATACAATTAAAACCAAACCAAAGGGTCTGTTGTGACAACATTTTGGCAGATCATAAAAACCTCATTATTTGTCATTGTGTCCATTATGGGCCCAGGAGAAGTAAATGGCTGGCTTTGGGTTAGGTATTTTGTTTTGAATTAATTTCCATTAATTTCATTTCCAGTATTAACTTTAGTAATTATGGAAAGTACATGCACCATTCCACCAAGTTGGAACCCTGGATTGAAACTCTGGATTGGAACCCAGTGTCCCCTGTTACATTGTGAATCTATTTTAGTATTTCTGTACCTTGTTAGTTTCATTTGTATATTAATCATTGAGAGCTATTGAGCATAGGATGAAGCTAAACAAGTTTTATTTGTTGCCTTAACATGAAAATAATGGAGATAACACCTGGACGATAGCAATGTGTCCCCATATGTGTAAAAGCTTTGTAAATACTTTTCATAGAAGCAGGAGGAATGTATTTTGATTAGCTGAGTCATGATTTTTCTTAAGCAAGATGTATTACTGATCCAGAAGTGCAGCAGACTTATAAATTGCATAATCCAAACTTTATCAGTATACTTGTTGGAAATAATTCACACATATATTGGTTGCCTAGTTTTTATGCAACTGAAAATATAACAATGTCACTCTTTGTGTCCCAACTTCATCACATACAAGTTGTAATTGATGACCTACATATGAAGGAACATTGTCATGAAATGCAGCAAGCAAGAAGTGCACACATACACCCACATATATGTCAATTTGTATTGTGTTTCAACTGGGGATATTTGGTTAAAAAACACTATTTTTAGTCTTTTCCTCCTAAAAGTGCTTATTTCCCAGCATTAAAGATATTTAAAAACTGTAGAGTATTTCTCAGCACTTATCCTGTGGAAGTCCTCTTTCAATGAAATTTTTATTTGTAATTGGCCGCCATGCAAAATATATTTGACTCCCGGGGGAGGGGCAATCACATATGAAATGGATATGGGTGTAAGGCTGGTGCTTCCAAACCCAGGGGCATTCTGTGACACAGGACTAAAAAAAGTGGTCTTTGGGTGAGAGACAGCCAAATTGCTCCAGAATAGGGTTTTTTCAGGTGACAAATTTGCAAGATTTTCCAAAAAATGGGGTCTTTGGGTGAAAAATTCCCCCATAATAGGAGTCTTTGGGTGAGAGTGGTAAAATTTTAAAAAAATGTGTGGTCTTTGGGTAAAAAATGGGGTCATTGGGTGACAACGATGATGAAAATGGGGGTCTTAACAGCTTACATACACATCACCTCCAAAATAGGAGTACTCCACCCTGGATTTGAGTATATCACTGATAATTTTTTATTTGCTGACTAAATTTAACTTTCACAACTCGTATTACCACCAATTCTATTTATAACTGTATCTTTCACTAAACAAGTAGATATGAGCTTTTATTGAACAACTTACTTATTATACACATTGACTCCTGTGTTAATTATCATAATATAATGGGACACAGGAGCCTGAGAAAATAACAGGTGGATTTGAAACAGTACCTGGGAGGTAAATGTCACAAGCCGCTGATTCCTTTCAAATCAAACAATGGAAATATCCAATAAAAGCACATTGAAAAAGTGACGGAGCTCTGAATGGTGGTATATTTGGTTTATGGTGAGGTCTTTAAAATGATCAGAAAGTTGTTTTTGTGAAATAATATCAAAGATTTTATCATTTATAGGATCTTGTAAAATGTGATTTTATGTATGTATGGTTGTAAATTGTCTGTCACCAAGTGTAAAAATTTAAAACTGTATGTATGGTTGTAAATTTCATCCAAATAGTCGTGTCACAAAATGTTTTTACCTCCAACTACAATAAACTTCCTCTTTTTGTGACAAAAAGTAATTTAGCCCCTTCCTTTTTCTGTTCTATGGTTTCTCTCACTAAAAGACACTCCAAACTTCTTTGACACAATCTGCTTGAAAAATGCCAGCCTTTGTGTGCAGCATGATTCATTAAGCTTTATTTAATCATGAAGCACAGTTCAACATAATTGCTGTTTTTGCTGAGGCTGTAAGGCAACAAGTCATAACATAATTCAAAAACATTCAGTTGTCAGTGCATGTGATTTTTATGATTACTTTGGAGTGTTTTTGGTATGTACGAGGTGACATCTTTAAGTGCCCATCAAGTTCTACCCAATGGTACCACGATATGATATGCTACATTTTTTGTGGGCCGCCAGCATAGCTGGGAGGACCACTTAACAATCCGTTGTGCATGGGTATGTTTGTGTATGTGTACGTGTGTGTCACTAAAATGTTAATTTTTTTAAAATTCACCTTAATTGAAAAGTTGAAGTTCAATTGGAACCAAACGTGTGTCATAGGTGCAACATGGGATGCCTCATATGTTGATGAGGTCAAAGGTCACATGCCAAGGTCAAAGGTCTTGTGAGATAAAGGTGAAGTAGGCTGGCGGCCCACAGCTTATATTCTTTGAATATTTGCGAGCGCTCAAGTCGAGAACCACAAAATTCTAGTTGGTTTTTATTCTAGGCTAATATTTGTATTCATTCTTTCATGCATGCATTTATGCTTCATTCATTCATACAGAGCTACCATGATGAGTGAACAAGAAGTGGAGGATAAGTATAATGCATTGGCCTCAGCTTTGAAGTTAGACAAGCACACACTGGAGAAACGGGTTGAACTAATGCAGCACCAAAGAGATCATTCTGAAGAGAGCATCCAGAAAGAACTAGCTGCTGTAGAACAGTGTTTAGTGGTAAGCTGACATTTGGGGTATGTTTTAAGGGCTTGTAGCATGCCCAGAACCCAATTGTCTTGTGGGCCTATTTTGGACCATAAATGTGAATCAAAATATGCATGACTAAAGAACTGGGGAAGAACACATACATTGCATTAAAGGTGGATGACCCAATTTAACTTGATTTGATGACTGAGACCCCAAAACCCATCTGTAAAGTTTCACTCTATTATTTCAGTCCATATTGATGTAAGACCTAAAAACATGAGTTTGTAAGACCTATAGGGTATGCTGTAAAATTGATATTGGTTGACCAATGAAACATCTTTTAGCCCTAAGATTTTCACAGGGTAAATGAGGAAAGTAGTAGCTTTCTTCAGACACCAAAATATTAACCACTTCCAGTAAAATTGGGGTGTTCTCTGGATGAGGCTATTAGCGATCGGGCCACAGACCTGTAACTTTTTGAGCAAATAACATGCAATAGCAGTTAAGAATATTTTGTATTATGATTATGTCCTCTGTTATGATCTGCAAATCATGCTTGTACCAATCAGATTGCTGCTTTCATACAACTGAAGCATATTTTTATCCAAAAGAATCCTCAATGAAATATTTTGATATGGGTGGGGAAATGTAAAAAAAACATAAATTGAGCATAACTCTAGCATAATTACTTGACCCTTCTAATTGCTTTCTCTCTATATATCTAGTCTTTCTTCATTTTTTTCTTTCAAATAGACCCTAGAATCACAATGCGAAAACAATCCTACCTCAAAAGACTGTATAGATAGACTAAGGAAACAGGCTGAAGATTTGAAAAGAATGTCTGTGTGGCTTGCTGGTAGAGCTGAAGGTCTAGGAGCTGTGCAAGAGGTAAATTCTAATCATGGTCCATCTGGGCTTCCTTAATTGCTTTCCAAACTTTTTGCCTTCGCATTTTTAATGCTATTTTGTTTTGAAGGTTTACAGATAAGGCCTAATGTATGGATGTTGTAACAGGCCAGAAATACAAGGGTCAGTCATATACACGGCCAATTTCTTCATAGTAGTTACCACACAGCTACCACCGAGTAGACATGGATTACCTACCCACTAGACGTACACTCGCCGGCCAGGATTCCGTGTATTTTTGCCGCATAGACTGATAGTGTACACACAGCGGCTGTCTCCCCCGTCGTGGAGTAGCTACGTGGTTACACCGGCTCTCAGCGTGCGCGGTATTTCTCATGGCCAATTTTGTTTTTTAGATATTTTTGGCGTATATTTGCATTTTTTATTACATGTGCGGATATATGGGGGTTTTTGATGATGCCCGATTTGAATTTCGTAATGATTTTCCTAAAAAACGTTTAAAAAATGCTAAACAGAGAACAAGTGTATAGCGCCCTCATTTCATGAAATTTTCATCCACTCTCAAAATGGCGTCGTGGTAATCGCGGAGTAGCTACGTGGCAGCTGCGTGTCTACTCCGGTACTGTCTACACAACATCCACCTTCTATCCGCCTAGTGGGCCATTACAGTGTAGCCATTGGGGTAGGTACAGCAGAGTAACCACATCACTGTATACCTAATAACAGTGTACTTTGTAAGCCCTATCTTGTAGCTACTGCCTCGCAATTAGCCCAGTGTGTACTGTGCAGTAGCTGCCGCAGTAGACATGGTGTAGCTTCCGTATAGGCTACCACGCGAGTATGAAAACGGCCGTGTACATATTTATCATTTAGTGGACATGAATGGTGAATGCTGATTGGGTAATGTCGCGATTAATATTTCCCCGTATTACCAGAGTAATTTTTCATTACTCACTGGATATGAGCAGGTATTGCATAATGCTTACACCAAGTATAAGGTCCCTACTTTACATACATTAAAATATATAGATGTAATGATCTTGCGCATCTGTGGAAGGGACTGTTTTGGTCCAGCCCCATGGCCTTTTTGTTAAACACATTGGTGTGACTGCTGCTGCATGCTGGTGACCAATGTGATGTCTTTCAGAGAGGCAAGTTGGGGCTTTCCCTGTAGCCTACTACAGTGGCATGATTCTGGCTACAGAATTCAAATCGGTGAACTGCAACCTAGTGTAGATTACTTTGGCCATGAAATCTTGGTCTAGGACTGCCTTGTTGGGCATTGGGAATGGCAGCTAAACTGTACATAGTATGACTATGATGACTGAGTTTATGTTGACTGTGCAGTTAGTCCATCTTGTTGATTTGTACTTTGTAGGCCACCAGAGAAGGTCTAGTCTATGCCTACTGTCACTCTTTGGCTCTTTGGATTCTGTGGCTGTGCTAATCTAGAATGGCAAATTTAGATAAAATTTAATCTAGTCTACTTAGGCTTACTGCTTAAAATATTCTTGCTTACTAAATGATAAATTTGTTACCCCTGTTTGTTCTCATGCAATAAGAAAAATATCTACAGTTGTTTCCAATATCACATTCGGCTATTGCCTTATGTGATATTGGAAACAAACCTTTGATATTTGTACATATTGCGTGAACAAACAGGGGATAACTAATAATATATACCTCATTTAAAGATCCTTGTCATCTGATTGGTTAAAAATGGGGGCATAGATCAGGGGTTCTCAACAGTTTTCTATGGTGGGCCAAATTACAATCCTAAGATAATATTGCGGGCCAGTACAATTTATCGAATTTATCTCAAAACGTCCATCGAAGTCAATGATCAAATTTTCGATAAATTTGATGTGGTCGTCAAGTGCTGTTTGACACTCATTATCTTCCCGGTACTGTTTTAGCGTTGGGAAATGCAGAAGGGCCCCATTTGAGAGATCCTGTCTGAAGAGTAATAATTTTTCATCAAATGCCTTCACTTGTGTCCTCAAGTCAGCAATGATTTTGTTTCTTCCTTGCAGCTGTTTATTCAGGTTGTTCAAATGCTTGAAGATGTCAACCAGAAATGCCACAGATTCCATTTCTTCTTCATTACTCAGGAATTCTGTGAAACCAATAACTTGAGGTGTCTGGTCTGAAGCTGCCAAAAAAGCGGAGATCGATTCACGCACGTCCCATATGACATTGAGAGTATTGCCTTTGCTTAACCACCGGACTGCATTGTGGTATGGTACATTTACATAATTGGCCTCATTTTCTTCCAAGAAAGCTTTGAACTCCCTATGACGAAGTGAAGATTTCCCTCTCAAATAGTTCACAATGTTAATTACTGTATTCATGACATCATTGTACTCCCCTTTAAGCTTTGTACACAAGACGCTGTTATGGATAATGCAGTGATATGAAAGTAGGTGTGGACATACAGCTTTCAACCTGGCAGCAACACCTCTCTCTCTGCCTACCATTGCCGGCGCACCATCTGTAACTAATGACGTGATGTTGGCGAGAGGAATGGAATTAGCGTTAAAAAATGATGTGACCGCATGGAAAATGTCCTCGCCAGTTTTCTTCCCTAACATTGGCAGTAATGTAATCAGTTCTTCTCTAAAAGATCTACTATCCGTGTCGAAAAAACGGACGAAAATAGCAAGCTGTTGTATGTCAGTGTTGTCCACCGACTCGTCAATGCAAACGGATATGTCTTCCACTGTCTTAAGTTTATCAATCAGAGTTTTTCTTATGTCTTTACCGAGCTTTTCCGTGCGCCGTGTGTTTGTGTCATTTGACAACGGAAGTTTTTCAAATTGTTTAGTGATCGAATCTGTACACATTGCCTGCGAGGCTGCCAAGATACATTCCTTTACAACTGCACTACTGTCAAGGGGCATTTTGTTTTTGTTCAGAATCCACGCAATACGAAGTGAAGCTTCTGTAGCCTTTTCTTGAGGATTCATTATGTTGTCATTAATGTTACCCCTCGCCGATAAGTAACTACAAGAGAGTTAAATTTATCCTTTCTGGTTTCACTTTCCAAAGGATATTTATCGGCCCATCCTTTGTGTACAGAAGCATGATGACGTTTCATGTTTTCCCTTTTCGCCACCGCCACAGTTGATCCACATATCACACAAACAGGCTTTGCTTGCGGGCTCCTCCCTTCTGTGAAGAAGAATTTGACTTCTCATTCCTTCCTAAATTGCCTATTTTCAGCATCTACTTTCCTCTGTTTCCTATCAGTTGCCATGTTTACTATTTATCGGCGCAGTCAAGATATGATGATGTGCAATGCAATGATATGATACGTACAGCAACACGTGCAATATTGTACGATATTGACACGCAATAAATTCGTCTCAACTAAGTTGTAGTACACGTGCTGATGAACTGGGTCATGGACACGGTTATGGGGTTAAAACAATTGAGCAATGAGTACACCCCTCAAGGGCTTATTAACCTGTGACATCACCAGTTAATATTGCGTACCTTGCATCTCTCGGGAGGAGGAGGGGGTTGATGATATGGCTTGGCTGATTAAATTAGTAGTATTAATATTATTAATTATTAAGTATTAGTAATATTTTGATGTTTGAATTTCCATTTTCTTAAAAATTAACATTGATATAGATTTTTTTTTGTATGATTTTTTTTTGTAAACAGTAGTTCTTCGCGGGCCGTATGAAATGCACTCGCGGGCCGGATCTGGCCCGCGGGCCGCGTGTTGAGAACCCTTGGCATAGATAACTCGTAAACGGTCTATGGGCATTGCATTTACTATTGCAGGGCAATAGCAATCGCTATGCCTGCTAATTGAACATTATAGTCTCTTCAACATGACTTGTAGTAACACTACATGCAATATACATGCAAAAGCGTAGTTCCATGGCTGTAGCAGAGATGGTCAATTTGACCCGATCGCAGACGACCTCTCTTCACCCTTCACCTAGGCCCAGTTGAAACGTAAATACGGGCGTAAACAAACCAGTCATTTCGGATGAATTATGACTGAATCACAGCCAAGATTTGCGTGAGGAAGGAGCTGTTTGACATAATAGAGGCAGCTGATAGTGAAACACAAAAAAATAGGTCGAGTATGCTACAAAATATTCAAGGAATATCTCACTGCATCTGGAAATGAGACATCGCGGGATGGAGACATTGATGTGATCAAGCCGTCAAAATCGGAACTTTAATGCATTATTTGCTAAATTCTATCAGCTATGTATCTGCTCATCAAGTAAATGTAGCTAAATAGTTTATTGTTGTTATAATATCATAAAAAGGCCTAGTATAGTGGAAAAGAATTTAGTATTGTGCCACTACCCTGTGAATTCGGCAGCCTCGACGGAATAAATTGCATGTTCATGATGTTGAACTTGAAGGATGTGGGTGCAGAATACTGAATTCATACTGTATAGTGCGATAACCAAGGCCTATTATGAAGTGTGCATTAACCAATCAGATGACAGACATCTTAAATTTGGTATATAAAACAAATATTGACTGCTTTTTTCGGGGCATGGTAAAAATTATAGGCCCTCGGTGATCTCAAAAACCATACTATGCCCCTCAGCTTCGCTTCGGGGCATAGTATGGTTTTTGAGATCACCTTGGGCCTATAATTTTTACCATGCCCCTCAAAGCAGTCAATATTTGTATACTATTGCATTGACCGATTAACTTCATTATCATGTTTTGAGGAATCCAAGTGTGTAAAAATATCAGATCCAAAACATGATAAAATTGGATGATTTACTCCCAATATTAATTGGTCTCGCTATGAGTTTTAAAATATTGGACTCGACTGCGTCTCGCCCAATATTTTTTGCAACTCATAGCTCGACCAATTAATTTGCTCTTAATCGATCCAATTTTATATCATACTTGGTTCACTGATAGAACATGTTGGATCCTACCATTTGCATATTCATCTTGTGAATAGGTCATTTGTATATTTTTTAATGTTTGTCTGATTCAGCTGAAACTTGACAGTATTCTTGTGCATGAGGACACCCAGGGTCAAAGTTCATCCAGAGGTTGTGCCTCATGTTTATGTCCTCATTTGCAAACCATGTGGCAGACAACATACGTTCCATGGAAAGTTCTATTTTTTACATATGCTACTAAAATCAAACTGAGACATAAATGGCATTGCTATTCTATACTTTGAACAGGAAGGACGGCTCAGTGATGCAGCTGAAATCATGGTTTTACATGTAGAAAATCTTAGGAGGTTATTTGAAAGAGAGCATGCTGAACTGGAAGAAACAAGGTAAGTGACAATTCTTAAATATGTGTAGTGACAATTCTTAAAGGGGGATGGCCCAATTTAAGGATATGAAGTTTTCATCTTGATAGATTGGCTTTCACTCCATAACCCCATCTGTAAAGTTTCGTGCCGATATTTCAATCCGTTTTGATGCGAGAGCTAAAAACATGATTTTGTAAGCCCCATAGAGTACTGTGTAAAATTAATATTGGTCGACCAAAATGGGGCACATTTTCACTCACAACTTCCAAACCAAAGATCCTTTGGCTCTAAGATTTCACAGGGTATTTGAGAAAAATAGTAGCTTTCTTCTGATACCAAAATGTTGACCACTTCCGGTAAAATCTGGGGCTTCTGGGGACGAGACTATTAGCGATCGGGCCATGGACCTTTAAATATCTGTAAACAGATTGTGGTCTAAATGATCAGAAAATTATGTTCTTTTGATTTTTCATATTTCTGCCAAATTAAGTGAAAATGAGACCTCACTATCATGCATGAATGAAAGGACATTTTGTGGGCCACCAGCTAGAGTTGGAAGGACCATTTATGTTTTGATTGTCACACTATCCAAATGCGTATACATGTATCTTGTCAACCAATTCTCTTTAACCAAAAGGTAAGCCTTCACTTCTGATCAAATTGCAATGACTGATTTTCATTAAATTTGGTACATAGAAAGTGGTGGACACAAAAATTAAGCATGTCGTCTGGTCCACACTCTATATATTTTCTGAATGTAGCGATCCCGCAAGCCAAGAACCACAAAATTTTAGTTGTCCATTGTTTCAGAATGTTTCACAAGCTTTCCAAATATCAGCCTAAATAAAACACTAATCCAAACCAAAATTTCAAGTGAGAGCACAACCGGATTCTTAAAAGTAGGCCATGATGAAGCTACAACCCAGCGCTGCTTTAGGTAGAAATCCAAATTTTATTGACAGTCATTTGGTTGCAACTGTAAATATTTAATCATGTTTTTTTTTTCACTGGGAATCAGAATTTACCATGTTGTCATCCTCTCTTGTTTTCTGTTTTATAATTTAATTGTGACAGAAAACTGCTGCAAGAAAACAGGGCCTTTTTAGAGGTAGTGTTAGTCCCAGTCCTTTGGGTCCACTTGATGGTGAGTATAGTCAGTGTTATTTTTCATGTGTTGTATTATACGTGGTATGTGTTGTTATGGGTCCTTGAAATATTTCCTATCCTTAAAGGAAAGTCAACCATTTTATTTCATCCCCGACAAAACAATTAAACCTTTTGATGCAATATAATGTATTATTTTGAACCAAATAGTACTGTCCTCACATCTTACTTAGATGAGAATCATTTTTCTTCAGTATTAATTAGAAGAGATTTGTATTAAGCAATTGTATTATTAAGGGGTTGCTACTGGCAGGGCCACTACTTAAAAAGTAGGGTAAATTTTAATTGGAATTTTACATGCTTTCTTCAAGTTTTAAAGTCATTAGATTGTGACTTAACTATTTGAACAAAGGTCAACCATTATTTCAGAGGTGTAACAAGAAATTTCACACATCAGGTGCCCCAAAAAATGAAAACCCATATGCACTGATGTAAAGCTTTCCATCAAAATGTTCTAGGCACCGAAAACGCGCAAAAAATCACGAATTTTGAGTCTATCACGATTTTGTTGGTCCATCGCGAATTTTCACGATTTTGTAAATAAACACCTTTTTTAATGTTAATTTGCCAATAAACAAACACAACTGATTATTAAATCATTATTATGCAAACGTCGGCGAAAATTGATGACTCACAAAGCTTCCAATAAGTGCAAAATATAGTCCAAATGTATAAATAAATCTTAGTAGCGTAGAACACTACCCACTCATTAGAAACCTTGATTAGTTGAAAACGGAGGACCCGACCTTTTGCCATTGAAGCTTCAGATATGGTGCGCTCGGTGCATTAAACAACATAATTGATGCATTGCTATCAACAGCTCTCACCCAAACACGCGGTATCGTGTCTTTATTTCGTCATAATTGGTTATCCATGGATAATTAATCTCTTCGAAATTCGAACTTGGCCGTGGTAGGAAGGTATTTTCCCCTCCCCCGGACGGGAAATCGGTAGGGATTCGGAAGAGAGGAACCACTTCCCACACATTCAGGGGCAAGAGTGTAAACCCATCACACGATCACGTCATCCGAGACCGGGGCCGGGGATTCCCCAATTCCACGTGCGAACGTAAATTTATTCTCGGGGATGTATGCAAAGGCCATCAGCCGCGGCAGTGGCCATCTACATTTGGATTCCAAAAATTTTATGCGGATAAGAAATATAACAGGTGAGTAATGATATGCTTCTTGTAAATTTTCAGCCGAGAAAAAGTAGGATTTCAACTTTGAAGTTTGAGCATTTTTTGCAAGACTTTTTTGTGCTCCTGGTTGACTAGAGGGCAACAGTAAGGAACGCATTTTCGCGATTTTTTACTCTAAAAATCCGAAGCATTTTCAATACGGGCCGCACATTTCGCCGTTTTAAATCGCGCACAACTCCGGTGCCTAAAATATTCCCCTTTCTGAATGATTAATCCAGAATTTCTTTTTTTAGCAAAAATTTGAAATTTCTAATTTCCTATAGGAGCAAATATAAAAATTCATCTATTTTTGATATTGAAATCTAAGCAAATCAAAATCAACTTTTTGCTTTTCAATTTTAAGAGCATTTCAGTAGCCGCAAATACCCAAGTACAAACAATGTTTAAAGAGACTTAAAAATTTGGTTTAGTGCGCATAGTAATCCTTTACAGTGACCTAATACATGGAATGCAAAAAAAAAAAATAAATAGGGTCCACTTCCTTTTTTAAATAAATGGCAAAAAATCATTTTTTGCCGGATTTTCAAACCATGTAAACACCACTATATAGGCCTTTTCTAAGGTAGGTGACCCGATCATGATCCAATTTTTTCCATGATTTTTTTCCTCACATGAAAGCATATCACGAAAAGCATCCACCTTATTTACGCAGAAGCAAAAATGTGTAGTAACTTGGCCCATAGAACAGTGTGTGAATTGATGTGGTCTCGACCATGTTTTGAGATGGTCTTTGTTCATAATTATCAAAAGAAAACATTTCCTGGGGCCTTAAAATTAATTGAGGTAATGAGAAAAATATTAAACTTTCATTGACACAAAATCTCAATTGATGGAGTTAAATGGGGTGGGGGGGGGGGAGATTTGTGATTGGGCACCACCTTAAAAGAGGAAATGCGTATGTGTTTTTACAATCCTAGATAAGTTCAGAGCGGTCTGTAATAAATGATACATTGACACATTTAAAATTCTTCCACTCATCATTGGAGAAAATTAAAAAAAAAAGGTATATACTTTTCTGAAATCGGAGTATATATACTTCGAACTCAAATTTTACGAGATAATGGAAATTGCTTAATTTCAGTGCTCAGATCTAATCTGTAAATTATTTCCTGCTAAACAAAAGACTGGGCTGTACATGTAGATGATTTTTGCTGCCTCTCTCATTAAAACAAGTTCATATGTACTTTAAGATTAATAGAAGACAGCAATCAGGCCTTTCCCAGGGAATTCGATTCACTTATGCACACAGTAGTTTGTACCGGTCCTCATGAAATCGGTTTTACGTTTTAAAGTTTGATATTGCCACATATGGTATGCATCAATCTGGCGAAGGAGGGACAAAACTGAAATTAATCACTATTCCGCTGTTTTCCGTTTCTACACCCATGTCACTTTCTAATTCTTTCTTCTACCTCCCTCTACCCCCCTCCCCCCCAACTCTTTTACTCCCTCCCCTCCTTTCTTTGTGGTCCATTATGTTAAAATCAACTTGACTTAATACTTGTATTGTTTCTAAACAGTTATTGTTGTTCCCTGGGGTTTTTGGTGTTTCTTCTCCTTGGCTTGGTATTCATAACTTGGTGAGTTGTTTATTTCATGTTACACTTATGCTGGGTATCCTGACCCTTTTCATCAGTTTTTAATTACCCTTGCACAGTGTAGTTAATTACTGTAGTGCTACCTTTGATAGGTTAAGTGGTTCTGGGACTGAGAGAATAAGGCAGTGGCTGGAACATTGAAGGTGGCCCAAATTGTTCATTTTTGCTGTGGGACATGAAGTTGATGAAAGATACAATGCAAAAATTTTACAATCTGACCCTTAGTTGTGCCTGATAGCCCCCCTCTATTGACCTTAATTTAATAATACCCCAAAATTTGACCATAATATGACTGATTATTTTTCTTCATTTTAGCAATGCGTTTGGTATGTCGCATTAATTTTCAATATGAATATTATATCATTCAACCAATGAGCTTTAACATGTCTTATACAAGAAATTTACTTCAAACACCCTCTCAGATTTGGCTAGGGGGGCGTTGAGGAATTTCACCCCTATGGCGATCTTTAAATTTGCTTTAAAAAGCTGTTAATTTAAAAGCAAATTAAAAAAAAATGCAGCATATTTTTTATTTTTTTTTACAACAATCTCAAGTTCAAGCCTTAAGGCGATAAGAAACAAATTAGTTATATACGGGGAGTGGTTGCTATTTAGAAAATGTGGTGTTTCTATATGGTATTTTGCAATTTTACCAAAAAACAGCAGAAAACGTGTACCCATCTATGCTTTGGCCACAAAGTATCCATGTATCAGGTGAGTGATGCGGTAAAAAATGAATGAATGCTTTCAATAGATTGTGATAACCTTTTTCCAGAAAAAAATTGGAGCGTTTCTAGATTTGTTCCTGTTAAAAGCCATATTTTAACAAAATGGCTCATATTACATGAGCAATTTATGAGGTACCTTTCAGTAGCTATTTTCATGTAAAAAATCAAGTATTAATCAAAAGTCATACATTTACCTTAGGCATAAAGCAGAGCACAAGTCACCAAAATCCTAAATATGCAGATGCAGTTGGGGAGGAGGATAAAGGTTACTATTTCACCCTAGGTTTGAACAATTGTTTTAAAATGCGACAAATTAATGTTATAATTTTATTGAAATACTGACACACGTACAATTAAATAGTTTTTATTTACACACAGGTATGAATTTGAAGGTCTTTCGCCTTTGCCGACAAAGATAAAAGAAGTGACTTGATGAAACAACGTTGTGACTTAAGACAAACATGTTTCTATTCTTTCAAATAGGGAAAAATAGTAAAACGCCCAAAAACACCACAGGAGACATTTTCGGTGTATGACCACTTGTCACAAAACACAAATTATTCCCCAAAAGCACTTCCTTATGGCTGTTTTAAAACTATTGGGCAGAGTAAATAAAACCCAAAATAAACCTGGCAAAATTATATTGCAAATATATTAATATCAAATAATACTAATTACTCACATGACAATTGTCACCAATACTTGTTTTATAACTGGGGGGGGCCCACTCCACCATTTGCAGGGAGGGAGGTGCAGCCATTGGAATTAAAATTTGGGGCTAAATGGTAGCTTCCACGGCCAACAAAACCTTTCCCAAAATGGGGGGGGGGGGGGTCTTTAGAAAATATGCAGAGGCACGAAATGAAGTCTTAAAGGGCTGCATGTACCACGCCATCTGTAGGCATTTATTACTTTAATAAAATGTGTTATAACTTTTTAGTGCAGTGATTGGTCAAGTATATTTCTGGGTATAATTGAGAAAAGGCGTGGGATAACAGATGAGGAGGTCAAAGCCCATTTCAGGCTGTCCCGGTCGTTCTCTATTGTGCCATGTGTTTGTGGTGTTGTAACTTGGTTTTTGAAAATGTTGTCTAGTGTTTAGTTGCAGTTGAAGGTTAGCATTTGGTATACTTATACATTGATACAAGGGCCTTATGTGGCCGGTCAACAGATGAGTCAAATGCCATTAGGAGTCACTCTTTGACCACATACGGAACAACCTATTTGGGGCAATGCTTTGACTAATTAAACTGCTAATGAAAACCGCGCAAAAATATTGTTTTGTTACCAAGAGTGCTCATGCTGCTCACCAAATTTCGAACCCTTAAAATTGACCTGTTAATTGTGATCATTGGCTAGGGAAGCGGGGGCTAAGCACAAGATAGCTCTAGAACGACGTGGAACCTGGAAGGCCCTTGACATCCCAATGCGCCCCCAATAATCTTAAACCCACTTTTAACAAAAAACATCCCAATTCCCAAGCTCCCCTCCCCAGTGCAGCGCCAGACTTTTTTCTGGGGGTGGGCCGGGGGAAAAAGTTAATTTTTGGGAGGGGGGGGGAACTTACAAATTTGATTGATTTTAAAACAAATTTTGGCCCCAAAAATTGCCCCAATTTGTTGATTTTTGGACCCAAATCGCTGATTTGCCACAGTTTCTTCTGGACTGGGGGGGGGGGGAGGAGAAAAATTGGGGAATTGTCCCCCTTCGCTGGTACCGCCAATGCCTCACTCCCTCACTCGCCTACCCTCCCCACTCAGCACCTCGCGGTGCCCCACTCCCACCCCAACCCCCATCCTGAAAATCTTCCTACGCCAATGGTTATGCGTCTTTGGAATATTCCTACTGATATGTATGGGTGCCTACAACTAAATGAAATGGCTACGGTTAACACATGGATTTTTAAAAACCCGGTCAAGAACTACATTCGACTTGTAAAGGAAGAACAACTTCGTTCCTAAAAAAGTTAAATAGAAAACAAGCTTACAAGTCAAATTCAATTTGTTGTGCCTTTCACAGTTCTTGATATTCATAACTTATCACCTCTCAGATTAACCCTGCACTTTCAATTTCCAACACACCCCTTTATCAGTGTTTGGCCTGATTGGTAGCCAAATTTGGTCATAAGAACCAGTGGCCCAAGTTCATATGGGGTGAACACAGATTGGGGTCAAAAATCAACAGTGAATGATTAGAGAGGTGTTTTTGAAATTCTATGTTTTACTACCTTAAAGTGCGTGTTCCGATCGTTTGGACCCCCTGATTTACCCGGAAGTAGTATTGATTTGATATCAGCTGAAAGGCCGTATTTTTCTAATTGTCGTCCTGAAATTGAGCCCTTCAAATCCTTTCATTCCCCAAGGATATAAACAAAAACCCCGTTTGAGTGTTAACCATCAATATTAGACGTATAATAGGGCTTTGCAACATGCATTTATTGCGTCTACTTTCAAAAACCACAAGTTGTTTCCCACGGTACTTGAGGGGTGTATGTGGTAAGTGCCAGTCTCATATCAAGTAGAGAACTTAATACATATAAATCGGAAACAAACACCTTTAAATCACATGCTATGGTCACTATCATGGTCAGAAAGGAGCACTGACCAAGGTTCCAAATGGGGCTAACACGATTGGATAAATGTAACATGAACTGAATATAAGGGCATTCTTTGAATCTAAATTTGTCGTCTGAATGACATGCTATGACCATCAAAACTTGTTAAGAAAATCACTGACCCAAAGCACACGTGGGGTGCAAACAGATTGGGGTATTTTTTGTGGTCCACCAGCTTAGTGGGAGCCCCCAGCTTAGCTGGAGACCACTAGCAATACGTTGTACGTGTGATGTTGCGTCTCCTTCCTCTCTTTCCTCCGTGTGGATTGTGGTGTGTGTGGGGGGGCACCAAATGTAGTTTTAAAAGATTGTGCTTTTTTTTAAATTGACCTCATTGAAAAGTTGAATTCAATGGAACAAAAAGGTAAAGGAACGAAAGTTTGGCGAGGCTCCCTTCGATGATATTCACAGTTTCTCACCCGATTTTCCCTCCACCGTAGAACGATGGCCCAAGACTATATGGGGTGTAACTAATATGGGACCAGCGACTAATATGGGGGGTACCACAGATTGACCCATCTGCTGACCCATATGACCTTTGACCCATCCACAAACTTGCCAATATGTACCAGATGACCTCTGATGATCCCCATGTGAACTTTGACCCCAATTAACAAACTGCAGTGGCAGACAAAACATGCGTTTCAGGACGCTGTATTTTGTTGTAATAAGGATGTAGATGTAAAAAACATGAAATAATCTACTTTGTAAGTGAAAATATATCTAGAAAAACTTTTTGTGTACTTAACCCTTTCACTTGAGCATTTTTGTAACAAAGTCCCGAAGGGAAGGGGGTGGTTGGTGGGTAGCACCCTGTTGATTTTAGGTACGAACACATCCGGACTCCCGTAACTTGGGGGGGTGATACCACAGGGGAGCTTAGAGTTTTTTCTTCCCATTGGTATCAAAATAAGTACCAACTAAGTACCAACATTCCCCTTATGACGTCACTATGACGTAATATGTTGAGGAATATGAAAATACTGAAATATAGGGTGGAAAATTGATTAGTTTGCAATTTTTTTAGCGACTCAAAAACATTTTTTTTATTTGAAGATTCTGATAATTGTTCTCATTTTAAAAAACTAGTCATTTCATTTTTCCATCAAGTAGAGCAAAAAAGCATGAAAATCAGATATTCTAAACATTTTTGGCCCCAAAAAATTAAATTTTTCCTGTGTGTGTCTATGGGAAATGACCATTGTGCTAACATGCTAACTTTATGACGTCATTGTGAAGAATGCTAGAAATGTGGTACTATGTGGGTATCAATTGAGATGAGAACAAGCTATGCTACCTATGGTACCAAACAATTCCTGTGATGTTATAAGTTGTGTTAGGCTTGTTGTTACTTCTCTCCCGAAAAAGGGGGGGGGGGGGTGTGGGTGGTTCCCCTCCCCCCCCCCCCACTTCACCCACCGTACCATCACTTTATGATCACCCCATATCTTACTCCTTACACGGTGGCTGTTTGTGTTTTGGATGAAAAGGCGCGGAAAATGTCAATTGAAAATTAAATTAAATAATTTGGCACCAAAAAAAGGGGGTTTTAGCAAGCCGGGGAAAAACCTGAAGGGGGTGGGGGTAACCCACCCCCTCGGTAGACGAGGGATAATGTATTACAGTAAGCATTACCCAAAAGCTCAACATTTTAAGAAACATTTCAAACAAATTTTTGGTACTTGAATCTTATTTTGTCAACCCCAAGCTACTAGCATTATACAGATATGTGTCAATTTTAAGAATTAAATAAGGTAAAAATACTCTCTAGAAACACTATTTTTTTAAAAACACTGTTACATCGCCCCAAGAAAATGATTTAATTTTTTGGTAGAGGAATAATTCCCCTTTGTGCTAATACAAAAAAATAAAGAATTGAACGATGTATATTTTTGTAAAATCGCATTGAAAAACTGCATTTTTGGGACATTTTTAAAGGACATTTAAGGGGGGTCACCATCCGAAGCCCCCTCTGGATTTCTTGGATACCAATCATAATTATAAAAAGCTATTTGAAATGAATAACATAAGGGCTACACATGGAAAACAAAATAAACATAGTGCTTGAACTGCAAAATAAAAATATTGCTAATGTAATATAGCCGATTTTCTACATTTTAACCTCACTAATTTTGCGTCTCAGGGGCCTCTAAATGGGGGGTATGTATATCTCAGTAACGGGGGGGTTAGATCAGGCTAACTTTGCCTGTGATAATATTTCATCAAGTACACTTATCCAAAAAAAAAAAATGAACCGATTTGGCCAACCTTCATGTTCCGACATTTTCCCATATCACCTGGTTTTCTCTGTCATAGACACTTAAGTTCATGTAGTCTACACTTCACCCATTGTATTTTGAATTGTATCCTGCACGATAACAAAGGCAGTTAACTGGTAGAGTTTCCTTATTAATACTATATATACATGTTAAAAAAGACAAAGGACAATAAAGCTAATAATTGTGTTAGAGGCAATGTGGCATTGATGACGATGACGACGACAACAACAACGACGATGACTAAATATTCCTATATATATTCCTATATACAGCATAAATTCCTAAAAACTGATATAATTATTTGGTGACTTTGGGTTATTGATTCTATTTATCTGTGTTACATCAAAATGTCAGCAATAATGTAAGCTGCTCCAGATTATGGAAAGGCAGTGAAAGATTTCATCCATTTGTACAAGAAAACCCCCATTTGCCTTTTCCTACTAAATTTGCTTGAAAATTGGCATACTCCATGATCTTGGCTTTGAAAATAATGTCCATTGCTTTTTACTGTGCAGGTGATCAAGATTCTCGTCTATTCAACCGCCGTGCCTTCTCCATAACACCTGGCTCAAGGGTGAGTTTTTTACTGTAAATAAAGTTGAACACCTTTATTACTAATGGATTTTTGTTATAATGGAACTTAAGGTTCGTTCGTACTACACTGCAATGTGCATTGCGGTAAGTTGCAGTGCTCGAATTACGGTCTCTGTCCAGTATACTGCATTGTGGTACTGCAACCGAGTTAAATTTATTTTAACTGCAGCTGCAACAGGTCACGTTGAGTTGCTGCTGCAAGTGATCGATATATCGGCACTGCACTGCACAGTGCAGCGAGGTATGAACGAACCTTTAGACTACGTGATGTGAAGTGATTTTTGCAAAGTAGTTGATGTTGTGTGTTAAAATTTATTGAGTTTTCTTGCTAGTTGAAATACCAAAAGCTTTCAGATGAGCTAGCAGAAGTTGACAGGCACTGAATTACCTGTTTGTGCTTTTTTACTTTAACTTGCAATATGTAATCAAACCCAACGCTAAAATAATTGCTTTAGATCAGAGCTCAAACATTTCTGAAAACCAAGTATTCCTAGTTAAAAGGGACATGAGGAGATTTTCTGAGGATACATATTTCTCTAAATTTGCACTTGATTGGTTGTAGAACACCTATCAAGAATGTTTCAGAGGTTCATTGGATAAAATAGTAACCAAAAGCTACATTTTGAACTTGCTGCTGTGCCAATTGTCTCTACATAAAAGCATGCTTGGATTTAATGTCAATCATATTTGGCTTACTCACTTCTTTGGCAATCATTCTAAATATGCAAAAAAAAAACAATTTAAAAAAATGGATGGGGGGGGGGTTACTGGAAATGTCTTCATGTGTCTTCAAGGGTTCACTACATGTTAGTGCTCATCTTGCCCAGCCTCTCAATCAATTGGTTCAACAACCACTTCAAAAACAAATATAACAGTGGATCATTTTGGTAAAGTTATACCCCAAGACTTAATAATAACTCAAAAAGTTATATGCATGTAACTTTTATTCCTGCAAAAAATAATAATAATAATCATAATCAAAATAATTAAACTGTTAGCAACTTACAACAGATTTAGCATAACAGCAGATTTTGATAAATGGCACAGCAAATGTTTGCCCCATTAGTGGCGTGCATGATCAGTCATCAAGTTTTATTTCAGGCAGGTTGTGTATTGGTAACACTCCCCCCCCCTTGAAAAAACTATGGACACAGAGAAAATCATAATCTAAAATAAAGAGATTATGGCAGTGTCTTTCACTTTTTAAAAGGCATTTTTATTTGGTGAAATTGTATTCCTTTCGCAAGCTTTTTTAAGTAGTATTTTCCCATCAAAGCTACTGTAAATATTCTCAAAAAACTGAACTGTGCATTTACTCTCATGCCAGAATATGTACAATGTTTGAACAAGATAAGCTAGGTCATGCCTAAAATGTTTTCCAATAGGCATACACATAAACATTCACTGTCATTGGAAATTATTGTGAATCTCCTTGTAGTAAAGAACTTTGGTAAAAAGCAACTGATCTTAAAGCGACAGGAGGAGATTTTTTTAGGATACGAATTTCTCTCAAATTGCACAGAATCTATTGTAGATCACCTACCAAGAACGTCCGAAGGTTTATTGGACAAACAAGTACAAAAGAAAACAGCAAACCTTTGTTTTGAACTTGCCTGCCTAACGTAATTGTCCCCATAGAACACCATGCTTTGACTTTCTGTCGTGCACGACAGAAGTACTAAACATCATATTATTACATAAAGACGGCGTATTCGGCTTATTCACTTCAGGTGTGATCTAATACATTGGAAAGCATTCCAAATATGCAAAAAACCTGGGTTCGAAAAAAATTGGGGGCACCTCTTTCTGGAAATCTCCTCATGTCTCTTTAAGGAAATCACAGATTAGGCCCTTGAAACTCAATTATTAGTTTCTCGTCCCCCGCCCGCGTTATGATTTTTGGGCCGCGTTCTGAAAATAATTCATTATTTTGAAAAATTCTGCTCAAGCATAACCTTTTCAGTCGATATTGCAATTTTTTTGGTAGAAACCTGTCTCGCTCGGAAGTCCGAAATGGAGTCTAAACTAGACCCAATAGGTTCGTATTTTCTCTATCCCCTTTTAGTTTCCATTTCACTTGGTACAAATATGCACTGTAGTCCCCCCCCCCCAATATATATGGAATACTGAAATATTTCCCTTTCCCTCATTTGGGCTGAAAAAAATTGACGAGAAACTCATATTGAGTTTCAAGGGCTTACCATGGAAGGTTATTCAGTTGCATGTGAGAGTTTAACCTTTTTAATTCAATTTTTTGCTACATTTTTTAGTTATTTGTTCTCAAACATAGAATTCAGATGTTTCTTCTGTCACTTTGCTGTATGATTTCATTAACATACTTCTGTCCAAGAATAAGCTTGAATTTGAGAAAATTAAAAAAAAAATACACAAGAAGAGTATCTGCCACAAACCTTAAAAATAGAATAGATTTTTAATTTGAAAGAAAGATATATACTTAAAAGATAAATATTTTTGAACCTGGAATTCTCCTATCTGTAAAAAGAGTGAGAAAATTGAAGTCTAGAAGCTTTGGGGTTTTTACAATGTTATGACATTTTGTCAGTAACTTTGTGGTGTCATTGCTTTTGTACAGTTATTACAATTCATGTTAAATTATATAGATCAGCCTGATCTAGCTTTATGGGGTTTTGGAATAGTATGCTTTCTGTATGGTTAAAATTCCTTAATACTTTGTATATATTGCTGCTTTACTCATTGATAGTTTGCTTTTTGTATGTTTGAAGCAGGATGAAGTAACTCTGTGTAATGTGTTTTAACTGTTTGTGCCAAACATTTTTCCAGGCCTACCCAGGCAACCTTTCACCTGTCTCTGTGAGTTTGTATGACCAAAATCAAAAGTGAAATTTTTAACACCAGTTGTTCCAACCATATTGATACTCTTTCATGTGTGCTACGAGCCCCTCTTTTTCCTCTTGGCCAATATTACATTAGCAACAACATTTTGTCCCTGATTCATCCCAATTGCTTTTTGGATTACGGTTTTTAAAGGGGCAGAAGGGCAGATTTTTCCTGAATACACACTTTCCTCTAATTTTGCACTAGATTGCTTGAATGTGTTTGACTTGTCACGCTGTCGTCATGGGGATTACCAGAGTGCCGAAGAGGAATGCCCTTAATTGACTACCTTGTAGGACAAAAATACTAAATCATCTTTTTAATACATAGTTGATGTTTTAGGTGTATTCATTTCTAATAGAAAGTAAAAAATAAGGGGACGGCATTTTCCCTGCACTGTCATCACTCCTCTGTTTATTTTGGATTTGCTTGATATGCAATCATTGCAGAGGTTTTGCAATAGCAAATTTACTCAATATTCGTATAAAGCCTTTAAGTGACTGACAGCACACACAGCAAAAGCACAATAATTCAAATAAATATTTCCACACATTTTTAACATTTAGTTCAATATTATGGCATCATAGGATACTCCTGCATCTTATCCTTGAAATTCAAAGCTTTCAATGGGTCGGCACGTGCTGATCAAAGCTTCTGAAAAACTCAGTGGTCACAATATTGTTCACGGATGAAAGTGAACACCTTGTGTGGTTTGTTTGCCAAAAAAGCGCGTCTCCCTGGGATTGAAGATCGTCAGAGTGTTCATTTTTTAATCATTTTTACTAAGAACAAATGAAAAGGTTAAAGGATAGGCATTTTTGAGATCTCTTTATTCCCGTTGACTTTAAATCATATTTAAATGATGAATTTAAACACTTGAACGTAAAGTTTTTCGTGAAAAACATTTTCTAAAATGTGCTTTTAAGTTGCATTAGAGTTTGGGTCACAACTGGGGTTTCAGTATGTGAAAGCAGCTCTCTCAACCATCTCATCTTAAGTTAAAGGGTATTTTTTGTGCTTACATTTAAAAGGAGATCTTCTTTTTTGTACAGTGTACGCTTTTCTTAAAATCATCTATTTTTACTTTCTTTCTTGTTCCACAGTTAGCCACGATCAGGGAAGGGGGCATTTTAGGGCTTGGGCTCAGCTACTTAAATACTTCTTTTATAGAAAATCGGTCCAAATTGTTTTCCTCCAAATTAGCTACGTGGCAATCCTAGGCACGGTCCTGTGCTTTCAGTTTACAAAGACTGAATGGAATTGGAAGGGAGCGCATTTTGTTATCAATGATGTTAAAGATGGAATTGCCTCTTCCCTATTGTGCCCATTAGATTATGCATTTTCTCTTACTTGATAATTGCATGTTTGTTTCACTCTGCTTGTGTTTTCTTGTCACTCGGGTAACATATGTCACACTCTCTTCTTCCAACACCTGCATGTGTGGGACTTTTGCTTGCTTTCTACCTCTGCACAAAGAAGGGTCTCTTGAAACGTAAGATGGCCCCTTTGACATGTCCGGAAGTGGAACGGATTGAAACGAGGTATTTTTATCACAGATTTGCTTTCTAGGGGAATGTAAACCCAAAGTTATTGGAGCCCAAAAAAGAAAAACTAACCTGTATAGTTTAATTTTGTGAAATGTTAATGATGATTATTAACATTGGTTTTTTAACATTCTTATAAATCACTTATTTAGATCAGTGACTATTGACATGATAGGCATGAGATTTAGAGAGGAACTGAGGATATGAAATTCCTATTTTCTCCATCTTGCTAGTTATGCCACTGATATGGATAGGGAGGTAGTTGTCAGCTAAATGAAACTAACTCCTCCCGGGCATTACCTTGGATGTTAACTCTAATTTTATCAGGACAGATGCATACATTTGGGGTTTGAGTGCTGCTCAGTGCCGCCATCGTATCAGCTTGAGTGCGGCTCAGTCTATCATATCCTACTTAATTCATGCTCCGTTTTCATTTCTACTAATAAGCTTGAAGTGCTAGAAATCTACCTGAGGGCTGCTCAGTAACACCCACCGACTTGAGTGCTTCTCAGTACATCATATCCGACTTGAGTGCTGCTCAGTACATCATATCCGACTTGATGCGCTCATTACATCATTCCGATCTGGTGCTGCTCAGTAGATCATAGCCGACTTGAGTGCTGCTCAGTATATCATAGCCGACGTGATGCGGCGACAGTCAATCTCAGAGCCGACTTGAGTGCTGCTCCGTTTTCAGGTCGACTGGAGTGCTGCTCAGTAAACACCTCATATCTATTTTGGCAGTGTGCTTCTGGACAACATATCCGCTTGAGTGCTGCTCAGTACATCCATAACCGACTTGAGTGCTGCTCAGTACATCATACCCGACTTGAGTGCTGTTCAGTACATCTAATCCGACTTGAGTGCTGCTCGGTACATTGTATCTGGTTTGATTTGATGTGGTGCCAGAAAATATTCCAAGTTATTATGATCTGCTAGGGAGTTCATGCTAAACAGTTGGCAAACATCAATGCCTCATCACATAATTATCATTTGGGGGGGGGTATCACTAAAAACATAATTTTTGTATGACCCAAAGTTTTGGTTTCTTCCCTTTCTCATTTTTCTCTCTCATATTTAAGGTGTTATGATATATGACCCTCTGTCGGAAGTTGGACCCTTATTTTGGGACTTTAAAAAAAAAATATTATTGTGCACATAAATATATAAAAGTGGATTTCTGGAAAGCTTTAAGAACAGGGATTACAACCATCGTAAATTCAAAGTTGAAGTCAGCAATGTACAAGAAAATTACTGGGCATAAAAACAGGTAACATTTCACTTAAAATTGCAACCAAGTTCATCAAGAGAATTATAAAATTTGATAGCATATCGTATGAGTTTTATCGTGGATTGAATTATATAGGAGAATGAACTTTACAAAAAAGACAAAAATTGGTAATTATACAGGACTGCCCCAAAAAAAAAATGTTAACACTCGGAACACAGGTATGTTGTAATAAAAAAGTCCCAGTGGGTTCTCTCTGTTTGGTATGCTCTTAAGCTAACTAAATAAGCATTTTTTTGGACGTTATTTTCAGTTCAATGAGACAGGTAGATAGGAATAACAGATATGCTTCATCAAAAAGGAGAGTCCAAATTTGGCATTGGGTCGGATTTGCAGTGGTTACATTTGTAAGATTGGTGAAAACAGATTTTCTAACATACTAAATATTGGGTATGATTGTGTATTGATGATAATTGAAGCTATTTGAAGATATTGACAATCAATTTTGAACTTAATTTTGTCATAAGTGTGATCATGTGTTATGATGAGCAATACTATGTATTTTTCAAATATTAATCAGTTCATTTTCATTAGCAGGGTTAGTAGCCCTATCTCAATCGCTCTCAAAAATTACCCAGAATGTTAAACCAAACCAAATCAACCAAACAATCAGGCACTTCTTTATTGGATACCAAGAAATCTATGATTCTAGAGGCAGAATAACAACAAAAACACGAAAGTAAAACAAAAAAGAAAGAAAAACTTTGAAAATAAGCCTACATGGTCTAATAAAGCACACAGAATTTGGAAATAAAGACACTATTACTCTGTCCAGCGCGAAGTATGAAGTAGCGACGCGGGGCGTATACATTGCACGACTTTCAACGCTCGCGTAAGCAAAGCACAAGCGCGCTGCAACTGAAAGGCGGCAACTGAAAGGCGGCACATGATACGTCGCTACTTCAGACAAGACAAAGCATAGTGGGCAGGCTTACAGAGCACAGCAGAAAAGCAAGACCTCAAGCCAACGTTTCACTTTTAGAAAAGCAGTTGTGGTAGATACAACGATGAACGCTTTGGTTAAACACGGTGGCAGGAATCTCGATGTCTTTCTTAAATAGAAGCACACTGCATAATCTATTTGTTTTCCTTTAGATGGAAAAGAAGATGTGCTATGAAGCCAGTATATATGTTGCATTCATGCATTCCAAGTGTTCTAGGCAGAAATCGACCAAGGGAATTTGCCCTCTTCATAATTGATGAAGCGACTTTTGTTTTACGAATCGGATTGGAATGAAATAAATGGCATATTAAAGCATATTTTATTGGCTTAAACAGCACCAAACAACGATCCATGCGTACTTTTCTTTTAGCCAAAATGTCGTCGTTCAGAGTGTTAACATTTTTTGGGACAGCCTGTACTTAACTTTAATTTTGAAAATATTGGGAATATTTCATTTTACATGAAAAAGGTCTCAATGCTAACTATCAGGCTTACAACAAGCTACATGGCATATAACATATATATCTTTTCTTCAAGCTGCAAGGTTTTCACTTTGACAATTTAACAATATAGTGCGAGCATTAACCTTAAATTATCATAACAGTTTTAGCTTGTTTAAATCGTGGTGTTTAATCTATTCTTAAACCATAAAATCAAATATTCTTGCATCTTGCATAAGATTATATACTATGTGAATCAAAAAAAAAATGTCAATGGTGTGCAGAGGACCTTGGTAAAGTCACTGAATCATAGATTGTTGTGTTTTAATAAGCAAATCTAATAACTTTCAAATTTGAAAAAATGAAAGAAAACGATTTTTTAAAAAATAAGCCAGATATGACAATTTGTAGCACACACCCCCATTTTTCCTTTCCTCCCTTCCAATGGGATTACACACAGTAAGTCACTAATACGTCAATGTACGCTATACGGGCTAGCATTAATATGAAAGTAATGAATACCCATGCTATTTGTTAATGCGATCTATGAATATCCATAATCTCCGTCCTTCCTTGATATTCAAAAAGAATTTATGTCACAACAAATCTCACCCACTTAATCACCGATGTGTAGAATGAAAAGGGGTTCAAACACAGTACTACTGTAATCCCATGTAAGCGATACAGTTATGCCATTAAAGGTACTAAACTCTTTTCATATCTTAAACAATGGAAGATCTGTTTTTTTGCTTCTGCAACAGGTAAATGGGGTGGTTTGGAGTCGTATATCTTTTGGCACATTGGTATAAATAAATTCATTGATTAATCGTAGTTGAAATAATCAAGAAAATGTAGCATTAATCTTGACAAAGGCATCATGATTTTGATATGTACTTCTCACAAACACCAGTTTAAGTGGGGGTTTAATAATAATAAATAGTTCTTATATACGGCGCAAAATCTTCAAGAGAAACTCAGAGCGCCATAACATAAACACACGTACAAATCAGACAAAACAGCTATGAGTCATGAAAAGCTTGACGAAACAGGTGGCGTTTTAAGCTGCCGTTGAAGTCTCCTCGGAACTTGTGTATACTGCGAATGCTTGTTTTTGAATTGAATTCCAAACATCTGACGCAGCAAATGTAAATGAGCGTTCACCGACTGATTTAAGGTTGACCCTGGAAGTTTCAATAATTTTTTCAGATGATGAACGGAGCGAACGTGATGGTTGGTAATTGGAAGAAGCACAGATGACAAGTATAAAACGGCAAGGCACCTTCGAAATGCTTGAAGCCAAAACGGCCAGTTTGAATCTTATGCGAAATTCCTATCTAACGGGTAGCCAGTTGTCATAACAAAGGTTTAATTGGTCATGTTTTCGTCTTGAGAATTAGGAGGCGAGCAGCAACACACTTTTGGATCGTTGTAACGTTGTAGCTGATCAGAGTTGATACCAGACAAAATGATTACAACTCAAGACGTGAGATGATGATCGAATTAACCAGAGTCGCGGTTGCTTTTTCAGATAGGGTAAAGGCTATAGTACACCCAATCTTTCTTAAAGATAAATATGCGGAACGGCAGATGTCACTAATATGGTTCCACAAAAATGGCTAGGATGATCAAGAGTCGAACACCATAGTATGGTGAAAAAAGGGGTTGTGCGTTTACAAATTGTTTGTCATATCCTAGGCTTTTATTAAATCGATTTCTTTCATGTTTTTCAAAACATTTGGAAGTATTTAGAATGTTTTAAAAAACAACAACCAATCAATATGATATAGTACTTGCATTAAGGTCAAGATCATCTTTAAATCCTTGCACAATTTTGTTTGAATTTCACGTAGTATAGACCTAAAACCAACTTGAAACCAAGGCTTTGTAAATGTTTCTGTTATGGTAACCTTCCCTTTGGGAACCTTTCGGCAGTATAGACAGCTACAAACGGCTACAAGCGGTAATGACCCATTTACTTTTGTAAGAAAACATTTTTAAAGTCTGGAAAGCCAATCATTGTTGGTTGTTTCTTAGAATTTCCTTCTTAATCTTCATGGTTATCAAATAAAATGTGATTAAAACCACAGTTGTGGGGTCTCTTAATTCCACGACGGCACCATCTCCTTGTTTTATAAAGGGGGATGGCCCGATTTACGGATATGAGTTTTCATCTTGAAGTTTCGGCCTTCACCCCAAAACCCCATTTACGTTTCGCGCCGATATTCATCCAATTGTGCTGTGAGAGCTACAAACTTGATTTTGGTAATCGCCATAGAGTACTGTGTAAAGTAATATTGGTCAAGCGCAAAATGAGGCACATTTTCGCTCACTAGTTTCCAACCAAGTATCCTTTGCCCTAAATTTCCACAGGGTAAATGAGAAAAATAGTAGCTTGCTTCTGATACCAAAGGTTTGACCACTTCCGTTGAAATCTGGGGTTTCGGGGGACGAGGCTATTACCGATCGGGCCATGCACCTTTTCATTTATCCTATCAATATGACTTAGAGGTGTTTTTTGTCTTTATTTTTTAATGTGTTCATAGGTGAATAGCAGGAGGAGAGCAAGTGTGGCAGTGCTTGGTTTTGCCGGTACTCAGCTAGCAAGTTCCTCATCACAAGTAAGCATTTCTCTCTCTCTTGCTCTCTGAAATAAATGAGAAATACCCAGCTTAATCATATATATGTCCATGCCAGTGCATGATGAATGTAACTCCTGTCAATAATTACATATTATCAAAAGCATTTTGCATGGAGTTTGCATCATTCATGGCGTAATTTAAGGAATGGTTCATCATTTGATATTGATCTCCGGCATGTTAAAATTCCTAATTACATCGGTATGTGAGTGCTTCTAAATAATTTAAACTTTGGCATAAAATTTAAAAAAAAATGCTCGCTTGCTTCCTGCAATCTGATTTTGATTTCTATTTCCACAACCTCTGCACTTATGCAAATTAGATATACCTTAAAGAACTCTGTCTAATGTTCTGTTATTGTTGATTCTGTTTGAAATAGACAGTGTCTATTTCAAACAGAATCAACAATAACAGAACCTTTAAATAAGATGATTGCATTTATCTGCAGATATTATTGATTATTCCAAAAACTATGTTTTATTTTGTTATGATCAACAAAACCTTGTCCTTCATGGTTTCACAAATCTGATTTTGCTCATAATTACAACCCACATGCCCACTCCTATAGCATAATCACTTATGTCACTTTCTACTGCTAACAATACTAAACACAAATCTTAAACCATGTGTGAGCAAAATCAGGTGAAGCCATGATTTCTACAAAACAAAAGAGAGAGAAATGTTCTTGGTCACTTCTATAAAAATCAGATAATATCAGGACACGGTGGTTTCATCTGTTTTAGTTATTAAACCACGTTTGAAATCGGTTTTTTCCCCAAGTTAATGGGGTGGCCGGATTAACCGCACACTGGCTCAAATACTCCTGTGCTTGAGGATTTCTTGGAGCAAGAGCTAAGTGGACCGGATACCCTTCCTGATGCCCATATAGCAATATCTAAGTGGATGTTAACCACACTGCTACTGAACAAAAGTTGGATTGGTACTTTGGGGATATTTCCATATATTTCCGGAAATTTTGACAATCAACTGAATTCAAAACATCAATAAATGAATAGATCTAATCTGCATAAAAAAACTATAGTGTGATGTCATAAATTTGACGCAGCTTTTACACGCGTCAAGATATGCCCTCTCTGTGTAGACGCATGTAAAAAATGCCGTCGCTTTAAGCCAGCGTGTGCGATTTACTGGTACGAACATCAAATCTCGTGCTGACGTCGTTGCACGGAGGTAGGGAAATGGAGTATATAAGACAGTTTCATTGTGCAGTTTCAGGTTTAATGTTCACTGCTGCTGAAGGAATTCAATTGATGCATGCATGTCCATGAAATCTGATCATAATGTTAATACAGCATGACATGTTTTGTTAGCAATTTGTGCTTGTTTCTAAGGGTTGAGCACTACATGCATGTTAATAACATTTTCAAAAGCCATCAGTATGTACAGTTTTCATCAAGGTTCATCAGCAGTGTCTTTTTCATTGAATCACTTTCCACATATACTTGTGTAGCCTACACAGCCATTCTGTAAGAATTGGTGGATCTCACTCCGTTCCTTTAGAGGGACTCCTCGCGAATAAATTCAGTGCAGTGGTCAGATCAGCAAGGGTATGTGATACCTCATGACCCCACCAAATATAACTGTATCAGTGGGCTCTTTTACCAAACATGTCTGAACCGTTGGGGGAAAGATTTACATCTTTAACCTTTGGGGGACCAGGGGTTACCCTTAAAATTGGCTATGCATAATGCATACACAATTTAGCATATTTTTAATACATCTGTGTTGTGACTTGGAATGCATGGAGAGTGTTGCATGCGGCTCTTATAATACATACTATTTCCTTCCACATGTTACTTTTCACAAACAACTATTTTAAAATAATTGAAATGGTTGAAAAAAACTTAATTCAGAAAACAATACACAAAGTGGAATGGGTTTCTACTATCGAAGCTAACTTTCCACTAAACCTAAACTAACCTGACTAACATTCTTCTGTACAACACCTTATCTTAATGCTATCGTGGTGCAGTTGATTCAGAAGCTGCGGCAGGTCTTGTGAGTACTGGAGGTGGAAGAAGGACTTCAGTCACAAATCAATGGCTCTCTTAACCGGGATGATTTTAAGGTTAAAAAATGTTCCTGTACTTGGTTGCATGCTGTATTGCTAGCGGTAGAGACATTGTTTTCCTCCCTCTAGTACTGAATACTAAAATTTCTCTCACATTATTATAAATACATACTTCCTTGCATACCCATGATAAAAGTTCATCCTTGATATCAACCTTATTTACAGTGCGCTAAGAAAAATTGAATTGTCGAACAATAAAGTGGGATATTCTTCGAGAATGAATGTTAATCACTTTGTATGAATGCAGACTGCTTGAATGCCACAACATACACAGTCCTCGAATTCGACAAGGTAGGAATGGGATATTGTCTGATCACCGATACTGATCTAATCCGACTGATATCGGTACCGATGCCGACATACCAATGGGATCAGTAATTCCCTTTAAGAGATTTCTGACGAAAACTCCATCCCGATAATAATGGACTTATCAACTTGTTTTGAGGCATTGTGCCTTTATGAGTGATTCTATTGCGCCCCTCTGAGTAAAAGCAGCAGAGAGTCCCATGAGGATAAGTGCGCCCTGCGCCACACGTCAGTAGACGTAGGCAGCCATTGTTAGCACGGAAAAAAATTATGATCGGAGCTTCGGTCAAAAAATTGATCTAAACTATGTCTTGTCATCTGTGCGAATTTGGTTTAAATCGGATGCAAACCGATATATGTACATTCCAGTGATAATGCAGCACACAAAACCTAAATAAAAATGGACCTAAAAGACCAACTACAAAGGAGGGAGTCGATGACTCCTCCACAAACACGATAGACATGAACCAAAACATGTGCAGGCCGATGGTTCTGCGAAACCTGCTGCAAAGCCGGTGCCAAAGAAAGAAACCAAAACAAACACACGAAAAGAGCGTCTAACGACAAAGGGGATAGAAACACAAATAAACAAAACCACGATGTCGGATGTATGGTAGTTGGTCAAAATTGACTCCAGAGTTGAGAAACTTTTGGACGAAAGAAGTGAAAACCGCCAAGTGCAAGCTGAAAAGCAGAGTATAGTGATCCACCTCCAAGAGCCCACGAACGGACCACATGCCGGTTACTAGTGCAGTTGCATTGTCCGTTGATGAAGGAGGCGCCGCAATATTGAAAAAATTCGCGGTACCCTTGCTACGATGTCATGGTGAATCTGATGATTATTACGGACCACAGAATACAACTACTAAGCCCGCACATACCTGGGACCGTACTGTGTTTTTAACTTATGGTGCGAATCGCAGTTAGGTCAGGAGTATGATGCATATCAGGAAGCCACGGTGCAACCGGTTGCCGATTACGAAAACAAAACAGAGGATTGAAAAACTGTATCTAGAGCACCAGATGAGAGCCAGAAAAGTCAACTCACAAAATCTGGGCGATATGCAAATCGTTGACATGAATCAAAAAAAGGCACCTCAAAAGAGGCTGAAATTTGCACTGTGGAAAGTTGATGTTTCTGAAAAGTACACCAAGCCAGAGGAATTTGAGGATGTGAGGATGTGCATACTTCATTGGCATACTTTGTTAACAAAGGGGTTTCAATGGTATGATGGCGGTTGAGCAGTTTAAGGAATTAACTGCAGCACAGTACTCGACCACCAAAAATTGCAGGCTTAAGGCCCACAGTGCACTCGAATGATTATTCTGGGATAGTTCGCAGCCCTTCGAAAAAGGGATATGAAAGAATGCAGTGGTACCAAAACTGCCATGGCAAAGGGACGTACAGTGCTTTGTGAATATGATGGATGGAATGATCAAGGCTAGTACCAGTATTGATATGAACTCAAAACATGACGCAGGAGTGAAAAATCTCCAAATGCAGTCAATTTGTGATCTTGATATAAAGCTAGTATTGATTGGGGTCGGACGGCTTGCAAATTTTGGGTCAATGGATTCCGTAGTTTGTGTTTGAGGCGGACGGGAACTGTTGAAGTTCAACATTGGACATAAATAGGCAAGTCTTTGCTTGCGTGTGCCACAACACTGATAAGTTGTTGTTTTTTCTTTGGGGATGATGTAGAATTCCGCAGTAAAAAACATTGGCCACGGCAACAGAAAAGACAAGGACTGATGAATAACGTTCAAACCAACTTGCGCCATGGATTTAGAAAATAAGTCATGCCCTGGTACCTCGAGGTAGAGCTATGGAACAGATTCAGACCAATCACAGAGAGGTTACCAACATAGAGGTAGAGGGGGCACAATGGGAGATGAGATCTAGACCCCCAGTGAGACATCCCAAGAAGCAGAACAAGCAAGTTTATGCAACACCTGTAAATAAAGGTGAGGTAAGAGCTGCTAGCATGATACTTAACCAAGGCATTTACACAAGGGAGTAGATTGGTTATTTCCACCCCCAGTGGAAAAAAAAAAACATCACTTCTGATGTTTGATGAAATTTTGAACATGGTGAGGGAATGTACATTGAGTTTATAGGGGGGAATTGAACCAACACAATTATGGCAAGTCATATATTTCTCATTACAATCAAAGCACAAACAAAGATACTTAATGGAGAAGATTGAAACACTGATTGAAAATCATGTGATTCAGGAAACGCAACCCAGAAGGGGTGAATGAAATTGTGTCAAAACATTTCTGAGGCAAAGAAAAATGGGACATTCAGTATGATATTAAATCTGGAGGATTTGAACCGTTATGTGGTATATCACCATTTTAAAACGGAAACATTGAGCGAGCACTAAAATTAGTCACTAAGTATTGTGTGATGGCATCAATTGATTATTAAGGAGGCATAACTATTCGGTACAATTAGATGAGAAATACAGAAAATTTTTGAGATTTTACTGGCTGGAAGTTGTACCATACACCTGCATTACCAAATGGTTTAGCATGGGCACCTCGTAGGTTTACAAAATTAATGAAGCCTGTATTGGCTCAGTTGCGTGCACAGGGACATGTTATTACAGGTTTCATCGATGGTGACTTGTTGCCTCTTGCTAAGTCATTCTACGAATTAGAAATCTCAGTTAAAAACTACACTGACCATGTTGGAAAGTTGGGGATTTGAAATATAAAATATGAAAAGGTGTTCTGACACCCAAAAGAGGAAAATAAAGCACTTAGGATTTCTTATTGATCAGAAACCATGATGGTTACTTTACCCAAGACACAAGATACAGGAAATTATTTGGACATGATCTTGAAAGCTGTGCTTGCACAAATTACGAAACAATTCGAAATGTGGCAAAAGTCACTGGTGCAATCCCATATCATGTTTCCCAGCCGTTATTTGTGGGCTATTGCACTATAGGACATTGGAATTTGCCAAAAGTGAAGCCCTAATTCAGAGCAAGGAGATTTTGATGCACCTATGATATTACTGCCTGTGAGATGAAAGAAGCAATTAGCAGGTGGTTTAATAATCGAGCAGTCAAAAGAGACACATTTTTCATGTCTCTTCCCCCTGTTATATTACAAGTGATGCTCAATGCTTGTTGGGTTGATATCGGTGAGGGGGAAGGGGGAAAAAACCGGGGGCTGTGGTCAGAGGAGGAAGAATCAAAACACAGTAACTATTTAGAATGACTAGGTGCTTGTATGGCCTACAGGCTTTTCCCCCCCCGCTGATAGCAATAGTGAACAAAAACATGTTAGATATTGTTGGGATAATACAACAGCTGTGTAGCCTATGTAAACATATGGGTGGTAGACATTCAGACCTTGCAATTTGTTAGCAAAAACAACTTTGGCAGTGGGTCAAGATAGAAATATGGGTGACACCAAGAAACATTCCAGGAATTAATAATATTGGAGCAGGGATTTCGAGAGAAGACACTTTAATGACAGAACAAGAATGGGTCATTATGTGAGCGGGTGTTGCAGACATAGTCAGAGAAGATTACATGCCAAATGCAAGCGTATGTGTCCTGGTGTCGAGATCCTTATGCAGGAATATGTTGACGCTTTCTCACAATAATGGGCTAATTCTTATGCTTATCTCTTTCCACCTTCCAGCCTAATAGGGAGAGAGTCTTCAGAAAGTAAGACACGAGGAAGCCAAAGTAGTGGTAATGGTGGTTCCGATGTGGATACCCAAAGTTGGTTCAGCACGTTCCTAGGATTGTTGAGCCAGAAGCCAATGGTGTGCAAGAAAAGACAACTTGCTGTCTCTCAGACACGAAAACACAAACTACAAACCATGCGCACAAAACTCAGACGATGGCAGCATGCTTGTATCAAGGCTTAATCGTACAGACAACAACAATTCTGTACGGGCTATCAAAATTATCCTGAATGTTGGACGAACCAGGAACACAGACAACAATTACAACACACACATCAGCAAGAAAATTGGAGACTATTTTGCTCTGAGAGACAGAGTAGTGCAGAGTGGAGGAGTCAATTAGGCAAACTGATAGCTTTAGTCATTTGAATTCCTCTATCAGAGGTATTGAGCAAGATTAGGTTTAGTGCCTAAATCAGCGCGTTGGCGCTCTCAATTTGTAGTTTGGAAAGGCCACCAAACCCGTTGGGGCTCATATATGGTATCAAATTATTGAACGGGTTATTTACTAGACCTCCAATACCACGGATCTACAGAAAACTGGGATGGTGACTAGTATTAAGGAAGGATACGGAGTATTCGCCCAGTGAGAACCCTCCACCACTGAAGAACTCGCACTGAAAATGTCACACTTGTGGTCATAGTTCTGGCAGCTGAGCGCAAAAACACTAACAAACACTAGACATGAAAAACATGGAGTCAGTAAATCGCCCAATATCGTTACAATAGGAAGTGGACAAGAACTCAAACAGTTCGTCCAGGCATACAGCCATCCAGAACCACAAAAGCTAATGCCTATGGGAGATAAAAGGGACCTGTGTGTACACAGCACTAACAGAGTATATCAAAGAACTCAGACTCTCAGAAAAGCGGGAATCCAAAGTTATTCAAAGTTACTCGACACCAACACACACGAGTGGATGCCGGAACAATCAGCAGATGGATCAAGACGCTGATGGCCAAAGCAGGCATCAATGTTTCAGATTTCAGGCCACATAGTCTTCGCTCAGCGTATACATCTAAAGCTTCCAGGCAGGTGTGCAAACATGATGCTATTTGAGAAATGGCCGGATGGGCAAATCAAAACCTTTTGCCGATTGACAACAAGCCAAAAGCACGGAAGCACACAGTGGTTGAAAAGGTTCTTGGGGTAAATTTAATCCAAAATTAATAAAATTGAATGCATTAGGTTTTTATAACATGCTTTTGTTATCAGCATTGAAGCTGGTTTGTCATGACATTTCCAAATTTTAGGAGTAAGAAAATGTTGCCAGCTTTTAAAGCTTGTTTGTTGATGTTACCAGTATTATCAGGGGGGGGGGGGGGGGGGGGGAGGGGGGGGGAAACACTCTATCTAGAAATTAAAACATTCAAAAGATTTGCGTTCCACTAATGTAGTCATGGGCTTTTGATTGCTGATAGAGGGTCATGTGTCGTAACCTTTGCTTTGAAGTCTCTGGGACTCCTCTGCTGCTTTTAGCTCCAGAGGGCGCAATAGAATTACAAAATCAAAAGGACTTACTTAAAGTCGATGTTTGATTGGAGTTCTATGAAGCCCTCTGGAGCGTAGAGAGAGGAGTCCAAATGCCACCCAACAATATTTAAAAAAAGAAAAAACCTAAAAAATTAAAAAATTCTAAAATTTTTGAATCAGTGGACCTTAAACTTTCTGGTGATAAGGATTATTAAGGTTCCGACACATTTGTTGAAGTCTGACGTTTTTGTGGCGCATGCGCACTTATCTCATGTGACTCCTCTCTGCTATGCTCCAGAGGGCTTCATAGAACTCCAATGAAACATCGACTTCCAGGTAAGTCTGTTCGATTTTGTAATTTTGACTCCCTCAGATTGATTGAATCAGTTGGTGGCCATCTGTTGGGGTTGTGGGGCCCTTAGTGTGCCCAGGCCTACCTGTTTGGGGAACCTGAATTGTGGTTTTGTAAAGGTGTGATATGGTAGGTAGATAAGTTTTAATGGAAGGGACACCTAATGAAAATAACATATTTTTAAGCTTAAGAACAAAATGTTATATTAAATGTCTTTTTGATTTTCAAGAAAAGTGTGGCCTTGGATTTTCTACAGGAGGGTAGAAGCCGATTGGACGCCTTGGTGCACAAGCCAAGTGGGGGAGTCTCTTACCCAGCTAGTGGTCAGAAAACAGATGGGGTGTCAAGCCAGACCAGTAGCACAGAAGGGGATGGAAAGCCTAGCACAAGGGTAGTTGCAAGCATGCAGGGACATTGGGATTTAGAGAATAAAGGTATGATTTTTGAACCAGTGTGCTCTTTTTGATGAAAATGAAACCAAGGCGACACATTATTTCCATGCAAAACTAATGGATCACAAGTTTAATTATTAACCATTGTTAGAGAGGAGTCAGTCAGCAGACTTGTAGTGTGGGTAAGGATCATGGGTACGGGTATGGGTATGGGTTCCGGACCATGGGTTATATGGGTTACGGTAAGTGTCCGAGACAGTGGGTACGGGTAAGGGTCCGGGTCCCAGACACACGGGTAAGGGTATGGGAGGGTAACTGTGACAAATCATGGGTATGGGACGGGTGTAGGGTCCAAAGCTCAGGGGTAAGGGTATGGGACGGGTCTCCAGAGCCCCTATGGGTATAGGGGATGGGTACGGGCTACCGCTTACGGACAAAAACCAAGGGGGGTGACGTTACGGGGACGGGTACAGTGTCATGGGTATCGGGTCGAGGCTTTGGGTACGGGTACAGACCTTCGGGATTTACCTGGTACATATAAGTGCAAGTGTTCCAAAAATTTAAGACACTATCAGTGATTCACAGGAAAGAGTCAAATATGATTTGAAAATTTGCAGAAGGAATAGCTATAAGAATGAAGGGTGGGTAAGTCTGTGGAATCCTATAAGTATTTTTTTTAGCAATTGAAAAAAAGTGCAGGGAAAAGGAAAAAAAGAAAGAAATCATCACTCTTAAAAGATTATGTCACTATCCAAATTAGTTGTTGCCAGACATGTAAGCTGTCCCTGTGGTAAATGTCATTTCAATATTGGAGAGTTAATGGCTAGAACAGTGCAAATTAATTGAAAAACAACACTTTAAGGCCATACGTGGTGCATCGTACTGCATAGTGAATTTATTAATATCCATGGTTCTTTTGTATCTGTACAATTAATGGTGAAAAAAACTGTAGATAGACTGAAAATAGTTTGGGGGGATGTATTAAATAAAGGGCCAGCAGAGATGACATATTTTGATTTTTGTGTATTTGGATACAGAACGTAGATAAAGGTGAAAGTGAAAACAAAAGGAAATTAGAGTTACTTATATTATTTTAATATAAAACATTTTATTTGCTTCAAAGCACAATTGAAATTTCATTTTTTTGTACCAAAGACCTTAATTCTCGTTGCCTTCCACGAGGGGAGCGCTAACATTTGCAGTGAAAAATATTTTTTTAGGGACACGATGTGTTAAAATCCCTTGTTGCACCTTTAACATTCATCAAAGTAAAACCAAATTAAACTCCATTATATCCATTAAACAAAGAATACGGGACAGTTAGTTTTTGTGTTTAATTTACCATCTGGTACAGGTAAGAGTATGGCAACAACAAACAATGAGAAAAATGCGTATGGTTACAAGACCATGCCCCCGGTATTGGATAGTCCTGCTGAGCTGACTCCTCCTTATGTACAATTATCAAATGCCATTAAACTTCATCAATGGAGGGAGTCATGCCAAAATAGGTTGTAACTGAGTTATGACAACTTTTTGTCTCGCATCTCCAATAATTGTCACGCTTTTGCGAAATAAAATAAAATATTTACCCGATTACACTTGAAAGTATGTCCTGAGAGTGTTACTCAACAACAGGATAGTCGTAAATATCAATCTTTTTATTGAAGTGAAATTTAATGAAATTTCAAGACTTGTACTTAAGATTGACTGGTGACTAAGTCATGATTTTGTATTGCCAGCTGCTTATTTATGAAAGCCTTGCTTGGTTTTAAAAATTGCGATACTGGTGCTAAAGGTAGTTAGAGTGTTTAGCGAAAGCACCGTTGGGTTAATAAAGAACAATTGGAAGGGTGTGGTGTGAGGAATGTTGTCAGTGGTCGAAATGTGAAGGCTACACAAAAATGTCATAGTGATATACACATAGTGTGTTTGGGACTTCATTATAGATGTTAAGGAATTTACTGTTAAAGAAAACGTCATGTGAAGTCCCCACCCCCCCACAAGTTATTGGACTAGGGTATTGTAACGGATAGCAGGTTTGAGACCGGGGTATCGTGTTACGGGGTCCGAAACCGTGGTTATGGGTATGGGTCCAAGACCAGGGGTAGGGGTACGGGTATGGGTCCGAGCCATGGGTCCGGGTACGGGTCGGGTCCAAGACCATGGGTACGGGTACGAGATACGGGTCCAAGACAAGGGGGAAGGGTGAAGGGGAAGGGGTACAGAACGGGGCCATAAATAAATTATGTATGGGTAAGGGTACGGGTGATGGGTCCGAGACGAAGGGGTATGGGAAGGGCTACGGGTACAGATTCTGTACAGTATGCGGTACGGTGTAGGTAGGGGTAAGGGGTAATACAAGGTTGGGAGAGTGAGTCAGTACCGGTTCAAAAAATCACATTCCTTCTCATTCTTAAACATCTATAATTCAAGGTAATCATAAAAAGTTTGTTCCAGTAGGCTTCGTGCATTTTTTTTATGTGATGAATTTTTAATTTAGACAAAAAAAATGCCTCAGAGATGGGAAATGTTATTTTTTTAAAAATTACCAAAGTGATCCCCAAAACAATAGGTTTGTTTTATAAACTAATAATTTTTACTGAAAAATATGGTTTGCCACGTTTGACGTTAAAAAAAATAAAATAAAAATTTGACAAGTATTTGCAATTAGGTTTTTGGCTACCTTCGTGGCAACAAACTCAAGTTCGGGATGCGGCAGTGACTAGAGCTAAAGCTTAAAAAGAGGAATTCCCCGTTAGGTCTATTGGCACTAACATACTCGTGATGCACAGTAGATAGGCCATGGAGGTCATTTGAACCACATTTATGTGACAGTTTAAAGGCACATTTCTTGATTCTATACCATCATTATGGTTTTGGTTCCGCTAGATGTCTTCAAGAAACGGTTTTTCTCAAAATGTTAAGTTTTCTGATGGTTTGAGTTTTGATTGTTTTAACGATGTTCTTATCAGGCTGACACAGGCCATGTATTGTAATTAAGGAGGAGTATGGCCCAATACGCCAAGGAGTAGGAGATGGGCACTCCCGCTCGAGCTTGATAGTTCCGGCAATTTACATTTACATTTTGCCTTGAATTGAAATATTATTAGTTAAAATATACCAATATTTCCACATTCAGCCTTCATAGTGGGACATTGTTTGGGATACCAACTTAAGAAAATCACAATCGGTTGGACAAGCGGCTGTGGACCGCGTGATCCAGGAGGAACATCGCACATTGTTTCACATGCGCATTGGTCAAAGTATGCGCCAAAACTCCACGTAGCTTGTTGCGCATGAGGTGTGCGTTATCTTCTGTCCAAGTAATTTTATCCCTCTGTAGTTTATCGTTTTTAATTAAAATGGTGCCAAAAATCTGAACAAACAAACATCACGAAAAGGGATTTGTAACAACATGTTGCACAGCATGAATGAAAGCATGTAGGTGTTTATTAGTGAAAACAAAATGAATATTAAGGTATACAACAACAATAAAAGTGAATAACTGATGTATCCGATGAAATATGAAACTAGATCGTAATCATCAATCTTTTAAGCATAATAGACATTTTTTAAAAAAAATTTCCAATAATAAGTTTCTGTTACACCATGCATTGTTGGGGGGGGTGACAGTTGCTGATATTTAAAAAGAAAAAGAAATTAGGTAATGGAGTAGTAAGTTGAAATTCTTTTCTTTATACTTTAGCCCTGTGGAAGTTTTTCGCAACTGCAAGTCTGCAAAACTACACATGCCAACACACACCAAGAAGTGGTTCAATAAAAGGTGATGATACGACACGCCCACACCTTTCATTCCTTATCGAAAGACGATGCGTGGAGAAAAGGTCGAACAAAGACCCAACCAAAAAAGAAGAGGAGAGATTTAGCACGAAGGGTAGGTTTCATTTTAATTAGTAGTACGCAGAATAGGTCCATTTCTTGTTTATATTTTGTAAGGTAGGATATCGGCTACCAGTTGTCTGGGACAGATTTTGTTGAAAATTAATTAAGAAAGACGCATGTTGCCAATTTCTTTTCAAATGTGCCATTTTAAAATATATAAAAAGATTTTATAGTGTGAATTTCCCCATACACTTTGATTATAGTAAAGGAGCTGTTTTTGCAAGTGCAAAATGTGTACAAAAAAAATGGGAAAGATTGCTGGAAAACCTCCGTTTGTATTTAAATATTTTTTCTCAAGTAGTTGGAATGTAAGATTTAGATTGTTTTATTTTTAGTGTATTTGAAGAATAATTTTATTTCTTACGTGACGAACAATAGCCAAGGCAAAATTAGTAGTGCTAGTTAATGTTATTACTTGTCGTATTGCATGATATTTTTCTAGAAACACGTTTGAGGCCATGCCAGTCGTAATATTATTGTTGTTAAAATGAGAGAAAGTGATAACCAAACTTTGCCCAAATAATGGCCTTCACACATAAAAAAATGTTCTATTAATGATATTTGTCATAGGATAAGTACAAAATAAAATAACCCAGTGCAGTACCAATCAACGCAAAGTCAATGGGTACTGGTTGTTTCTTTGCAAACTTATGTGAATGAATGAGATACACAAAATACTTCGAGTTCCTCAATGTTTTATTAAATCTGTAGTGTTAACAACTCATGTACAATGTCCTGGTATATTACATAAATTCTAACTTTAGCATTTAAAGGCGGGGACCGCTCATGGTCCGATTTCGTCATTATGACTCTCACCTCCATGCAAATATATCACCAAAACACATCTGATTACAAATTTTAATTTAATCAATTTTTTATTTTTTTTATTTTTTGTGAAAAAAATATGCATTAGTTAAATTGGTCCATAGGGACAGTGTTTGTTAATAATGTTGTGTCAACCACATTTAGAGCCATTTTTGTTCATCACATCAAAAGGAAACATTTCCTCATGGGCCTAAAATTTCACTGACAGTAAATAAAAAAAATAGAACTTTTCTTCTGATACAAAAAATCTCAATGTTGATGTAGTTATAAAGTGGTGGGGGTTGGGGGGAGGGGGAGGGGTTGGGGGAAGGGGGGGGGTTGGGGAGGGGGGGACACAGGTTGTCAAACCTTAGCAATATTATAAATTTCATATGGTTTATCATGAAAAAAAAGTTTTAGGTAACATTATACGATTTTGGGGAGGATGCCCTCATTTTAGGGAGGGTCACTTAGGATCATTATATTTCTCTCTTATTCTATGACCACATAATGGACGACCTATTTGGGACCACCGTACTATTTTTTGACAAAGCCAGTTTTTTGCAATGTACACATAGCCAAGCTACCTCCAAATACTTAACAAAATTTGTCAGGAATTACTGGAACCATACAGTAAGAAGGCCTAAAGATTAAAAATGCTGTGATTACAGACTCTTTTTATCCCCTGCTTGAAAAAGTAGGAATGAAGGGGGATTTGCGAGGAGCCACTTCAAGTCTTTGTGTATGTGTGTTCTCCAGTTGATTAGGTTTTGGGTTTAGTTTTGTTTTTCAGATGTTCTTCGAAAAGTTGGAAGTCTTGGGGTTGAGGTGCAACAGGGTTCTTAATATGTGGATGAGGTCCACAGGTATGGACCAAGGTCAAATGTCATCTGAGGTCATGTTCCAGACTGTTATCTGCCAGGGGGATGATGCAAGTTTACTTGCTGTATTTTTTAAAGAAGTATCATGAAGTGACAAATATTTGAAATGTTTTATTATTTGCAGATTTGAACAGGGTGTTAGATCAAGAGTATCCGAGGGAACTGGGAATAAGGTAAGAGCAGAAAGACTTTGTGAGTGAGAACTTGAAAAAAAACTAATGGAAATGCTTGCTGAAGAGGAAGAACCGGATGTGAAATTAGAACAGCAAAGAGCAGTGAGTATCTCTCTCAGGTTTTTGCCCCCACAGCATCATGTTGTGGAGGGCTATGGTGTAGATGGATGGTTGGTTGGCTGGTGTCTAAAGAGGCAAGATACATATAATATGGTCATGTGGGTGTGTCGGGTAGGCAAAAGATGTTTCAGAAATCCATTTTACCCATCTAAACTGAAAAGCCAAAAAATAAATACACATCAACGAATCTGATCAATTGCTAACATTGATCATGATAGGGTGGTTAGAGCATGACCGGTATGGTGCTATATGCGGTCGATTTTCATGAAAAGGTGCAT
>JAMKCH010022938.1:0-20446 GCA_023653785.1 Ophioderma brevispina
CACTATTGTAAAGCTTTCCATCAAAAATATCCCCACCTGAAAGGATTAAGCTGAGAAAAAAAAAAAAAAAAAAAAAAAAAAAAAAAAAAAAAAAAAAAAAAAAAAAAAAAAAAAAATTTCGTATAGGAGCAAATACAAAATTCAGCCTATGTTATATATTGAAATATAAGCAAATCAAAATCGGCCTTTTCCTCTCTTTTAAGAAATTTCTGTAGCCAAATATCAGGTAAGAAATCTATTGAGTGTCTAATCTATATGAAATTACTATTATGACACAATATTTGGGTCCCTCAAAATCTCTCGTTGCACCTTTAACAAGGAAAGCATGCTCGCAGAAAGTGATTATATTATTATAGTAAACATACAGTAAACATGGTAACAGGCTTGCGAAGGTCACTTAGCATGCATGTTGACCAGACTGAGCTGTGCCTACAATAACCCGCTGTATCATTGATCCGTGACAATTAATTGAACTAGCCATGTAAAATAAAAAATCAATTTTATGCATGGCCTTACTATACACTGAATGCTTTAACTACAATTTACAAATCAGGTTTGGATTACAGTACGTAGCTTAATAAAATGATCGACAAAATAATTTGATTACAAAATAAGCCTGGATGTACACTGTATGATGAGTCAGTTTTGTAGGTGATCGGCTTTAATAATAAGGTTTACGATCTGAACTAGAGAGGGATTCATGAACCCATGCACTATTTTGTTTTTATTCTAACAATTTACATCTTTGCATTTCCTTTCTAAAGGTACTTGCTAAAGAGATACTGAAAACCATAGTGCACGCAAGCATGCATTTGCACACAATGTCAACTGAGGTCATGTGTATGTATGCAAAATGGTAATCGCCAGTTCTGCTATTAAATTCACTATCCCTGCCAAGCGTAAGACCCTATTCATTTTTTTTCAAATAGTACGTAGAGACCTATCAAGAAACAAGGGACATCACCTGTTTGTGGATTTTAGACTTTTTTGATGTCCAAATATTGGTGTCCGAAGAAAGCTAGGGCCTGCTTTTTCTCATTTACCCTGTGAAATCTTTTCAGCTAAAGTAATAGGGGGTTGGTTTGGATGCTTTAAGGGCAAAAAGTGCCCTATTTGGTTTCAGACCAATATTTCGTTCACACAGTATTCTATGGGCATACAAAATCACCTATCTCTAGTATATCAAAATGGATTACAATATTGGTGTGAATATTGACAGTTGGTTTATGAAGGTCATGATCATTCAATCAAGATAAAAATTATAATTAAATCAGGCCATCCCCTTTTAAAAGCCATACAAAATATCCTCCAAGCATTCATCTTTGGCTGCAAGCAAATGAAGCCTAGAATCCCTGCTGCCCTGTACACATGTTGGAACTAGGGAGTGGGGACCTCTGTTGATGTTATCTCCAAAATGCATTTTCCTACAACCTACGTAATTATGGAACATTACACCTTAGGAACAATAGGCTCGGTACAGAGTAAACACACTATGGATATTCCATGATGAAATCTAAGCAAACACTCTGCCTAAATATCACAGACGTGATTGCTCCACAAGATCAAATAGGCAAATAGGTTTAGCCCAAAATTTTATAAAGGTCATTGTACCAGTAATCAACTGATAATGCAATATAGTGTCTATTTCAGGCATGCCTAAATGGTTAGTGGGTGACATTATGCTGGATGTTAGCAAAGATCTATATCCTGGCACCAGTCTATGCTGCCACTTTAAAATGCCCTTTAATAACCCTTAAGATGCTGACATTTTCTACTTAACTTGTAACATGCATCATTGTGAAAACAAAGCACCAATGGTACAGAAAGCTCCTCATAGAGCAAATGCATGGTTTATTGGGGAAAATTATGTCAAGTAAACTTAAGATGGCTAATGAGCTTTGACCCCAAGACATATAAAGTGACCTAGCCCTAAACACCAATGTCATACATGCTTAATAGTGCAGTGAATAAAATCCACTTCTTGTCTTGATATCTTGTATTAAAAAACATGCATAAACCCAAAATGAGCAGCGGAAGACAACATTATACATATATCTTGAACATGTCAATACCCATCTATTTCTGAGAGGACATTATACTATACTACATGGTTGGAGGGGAAATAGTGCAATCTATTTTTCCCGAGGTACTGGCTACAGGCCTACCACCCCGAACCCGAAGGGTGAGGGGTGGTAGGCCTGTAGCCAGTACCGAGGGAAAAATAGTTGCACTATTTCCCCGACATAACATGTAGTATTTGTTTTATTACACCTTATAAATATTTATGAGATAATAGGCATAAGAAAGTGTAAAGTAGGGGCCTACCACTTTCCTGCTTGTGAATTTCTCTGTACGGTGCCCAAACTTCCTACATGTATTCCAATGTTCATGCAGGCTAGAGTGCTTAACTCTTTATTTTTGACGATGACAATATTTCTAGTATTTTCAAAGTGCCTTTGGAGACCATATCGTGTTGACTGTAAGTTTTTCTTTGCATAGACATGATAGAAATCGCCATCCCATTTGATTTACGAACCTCGGCGTAAAATTACCCCAACAACTCGTCCAAGTTGGCACAATTTAGCGCTTTAGCTTCCGCGACAGAACTTCCTTTTTCCGTGCAGTAGTCTGAAAAGATGTTCACTGATTTCCGGACGACAAATCGCGTGTTTTGTGCATCTTTATTTTTGTATTAACGCAGCAATTTCGTCGTCTGTCAAAGACGCTGACCGACTACTGGCGGCGGCCATTTTGTGTTGTTGTTAACAACGGAGTAAGTTCCTTCTTTCTTGGAGAACTGTAATAACTAAAATTGCGTGACTTAATGCTAACATAGATAACTTTGCCTCTGGGTACGATGATATAGGGAAAGTAGTAAAAATACCGCATGGGAAATAGCCCAAATTCACTGATAGCTCAATCTATCATCCCTGTGTCCGGCGCAATTAACCAATGAAATGAAAGGACTTATGCCTATTATCTCATGAATATTTATAAGGTGTAATAAAAGCATCTCCAGCATTTAAACAATGAGCTCAAGTGAGTTATAGATGACATATGTTATAGGTCGACTTCTCAAGAATTGGTCTTCTCAAGAAATGGTTCACAGGCCAGTGCAAAAACCGTACTAATTGCTTGGTATTGCCGGTGGAACTTCTGGAGAAACTTTTGTATTGCCTTCTATTGCACTTTGGAAGTTCTATAGCTGACTACCCTGTGACATCTTAAAAGGGTTAAAAATAGTCAAGGATAGTCACCTAACTACTGGATTCTTAAATTTAATATCAATTGGAATTTTTGGTTTAATTAATGTAGTAAACATGTGTGTAAACTGGAGTTTTTGATTTCCTACGTATGTATGAAGGATGTAGGCCCTACCAATTTGAGCTTAGCTACTTCACACATATTAGTTGTAAACAAGCAGTATGCAAGAAACACAATTTGTTAGAAAATTGAGGGTGGCATCCTGGACATCTGACTGGTTTTTCTTTAATCTGTGTATTTATGGAGGTTTGGTTTTATTATAAAATTGCCCTTCATATTGGTGGTTGCACGCTTTACAATTACAATTCAGTATGATTACAGTCTAAATATGCTGTTTATTTTTGGTAATTATGGTAATTTGTAAATGATTTTTATTTTTATAATTGCCAATCATTAAAAATATTTGATTTTTTTAAATTACATTCAATTTGATTGCCATGACCTTTCATATAGCATTATGCCCTAGGCATAGAAAAGGACAGGAATGCAGGGAATTACCAGAAAATATTGAGAATTGCAAGGAAAGATATTATGACAACTCATATTAAAGGCGCAACAAGAGATTTTGCGGCACCCAAATATTGTGTCCTAATAGTAATTTCATATAGACACTCAATAGATTTCTTACCTTGTATTTGGCTACAGAAATGTCTTGAGAGAGAGAAAAAAAGTGATTTTGATTTGCTTATATTTCAATAGAAAACATAGGCTGAATTTCGTAGTTTGCTCCTATATACGAAATTAGAAATTTCACAATTTTTGTACCAAAGAAATATTTCTCAACTTAATCTTTTCAGATGGGGATATTTTTGATGGAAAGTTTTACATCAAGGCGAAAAATCAATACTTTCAATTTTTTTAGGGACACCTGATATGTGAAATCTCTTGTTGCACCATTAAATGCAATAAATTACCAAAATTGTCACAAAAATGGCAGACATACTGGTCATTTCTTTTGGGTTTGTGACAAATTAGGGCATCTAAAGGTTAGTTTTGTAGGCAGAAATGGCTTAACACAACCTAGTAATCTGTTGACCTAAAAAGTTTCTTTGGCATTTGCTCAGACGTTCATTCCAAATGGCAAATATTTCATGGCTTGCTTATACATGTACAGGTGCAAATGTAGAAACTAAAGTACACACCTAAAAAATGTTAAAACTATTTTAAAAAGAAAATGACAACATCCATACAAGACCAGAAACACACGTACTTTGTTCTGACCCAAGGTCGATTCACAAACACACTGACGTACTCACAAAGTTTTCTGTGTACGCTTTGTCACATTTGACAGCCTTTTGTTGCGGTGTTAGTATGGGCAATTTTAGTTCCTTGGCTTTACTTGTGAGGTCACCCTTGGCAAATGCCATGACAAACGGCTTCCAAATAAATTCTAATAATCAGACTTTTTCAATTAAATGTCACCAAGAGGCCTTTCTGAAATTGGGCATCCAAGAGTATAACCCATGATATCACACAATTTAATGCAACAAATGATTTCAATGAAAGGAGTTTTTTATATACATTTCCTTATAAAACATCAACACTACTTTGGTTTGAAGTTTGTAATTTCCTATTCAAATAATCAACATTTTTTACAATTACCGAAATAGCACCTGTGGATGCATCGAATAGTATTTGTTCTTATTTAAAACCTATTAATTGCTTCCAATAAATCCTCACACAGTAAGCAACCGTATTGCCGAGTGTGAGGTGAATCCGGCCACCCCTGTTAGTGGGGACAAAACTGGATTTAAAACTTGGTTTTAATTACCTAATTAACATGTGGAGGGTAATTAAGCCAAAATCATTACAACACCAGGGATCGGTGGAAAATTCCTGAATCCATTTTGTTTTAATTATCAAATATTTTTATTCTAAAAAATACTCGTCCTCGGACCGCTTGTGTAACCTGCCATCGCGTTTATGAATGATAGGCCTAACATGACCTTTGCCCTTGATATTTTACCCTTGGATCGCAACAATGAGGTTTTGCATGTAAACTACTCCATGCCAAGTTTTTGGTTCCATTGAAATTCAACTTTCAAATGAAGGTTCAATTTTACATTTTTCAGCCTATTTTACAACTTGACCTCACATGAACTTTGAACCTTGGATGTGATGTTTGACCTTTAGGCACGTGACCCTTTGATCTCATCAACAAAGGGGGGATTGCCATGTTACACCTCTGACCCAAGTTTGGTTTAAGGGGGCATCTACCCTCATTTTTGAGGTGTTAATTTTTAAAAGCAGGGTTAGAAAGTAAGTTGAAATGTTGGAATATGGCTTGTTATTAAGGCTGTCGATTCTAACGTTTAAACGCCAGCCGGCCGTTTAAACAGATAGTAATAATTGCAAAGCATATTGACTGCGGTTTCAGCATATTGACTGAGGTTTGTGAAAATTATATTTGTAAATTTTGATACTCATATGCAAATGAGCTGGGGTCAAAGGTCATTTGTGTTGAATTTGGGTAAAGCAAAACTGCACATTTTTCCCCAAAAAATTAGTACTAATAGGGTCTTTTTTACCAGTTGTCTGCTATCCAGGTAAGTTACATGGGTCAAACTGTGCAACCTAATCCGGAGACATTTTCAATTTTATCCGTGTGTTGCCATGCCAACCGATTTCTTGAAAAATTCAACTTTTCTTGCTGTATTTGACTTTGAAGGCTTATAAATCAAAAAGTAAGACATATCAAAAAAAAAAAAAAAAAAAAAAAAAAAAAAAAAAAAAAAAAAAAAAAAAAAAAAAAAAAAAAAAAAAAAAAAAAAAAAAAAAAAAAAAAAAAAAAAAAGTGGTCATACACCATTCGGAAGTGCCAAAATTTTTTTTTTGGGGGGGGGCAAATTTCCAAGTTGCCGAAAATTGCAAAAAAAGATATAGGGCAATTAAGTTCTAGAAACAATTAATTTTATTTATAAAATGTATTGCAGTTTTGATTTGAAAATGTCAAATTTATTATCTTAATTATGCTAAATTATAAATACAAAATTTCAGGAAATAATCAACAAAATAAAATATTAAAATAGAGCTGAAAGTAGTGAGAATTCAGAAATTCTTGCTCCACAAAAATTTGAGGGTAGATGCCCCAGTATGAGGATATTACAGGCAAATGTTAACTCTTTTTCACAACAACAGACATCAAAAACAACAGTGGACAAAGTGATCCCTATACATGTGTCTTCCTGCCTTAGGGCAGGTGACACAAAAACTATCTTTAAAAGGTCGTATTTTTAAAAAGTTTCAACATTTCGTAGACTTTTTATTAGTCATTGTGAGCTGAAGAAAACACTCTTTCCAACCATGGTTCGAAAAAGTGGGTATTTGGGAAGATCCTTCCCAGGAAAGTTGGCCATTTGGAGGGAAACTTGGCCATTTCGGCATTTGGAGGGAAATTTATGCATAAGATATGTTGGGAAATCTGTGAGAAATGCGACTATCTTCCCGAGCAATTTACATTTTTTTCAAGCCCTGTTTCCAACTCCCGCATTATGTTTAAACACCTTGAAATAAGATGCACAGTCAATATCTTAGAAGTTAGACTAACTATAGCAGTTCTGCTTTGTGAAGGATAAAATAATAAACAAGGTTTTTATGGACATTATGTTTGTATAAATTTCAAATATAAAAATAATTTGAAAATACAAAGAAAAACACCATTACATAATTTCTACACATGTTTGGCAACAAGAAATATTAATATTCGGAAGAATTCAATCAAGCTGCAGGCTTTAAACAGTATTTTTTTCATTTTTTTTTGAAGTTTGATGTTGTGTTTTGGACATCAATTTTCTCGTATTTTTTATGTTTGAAGGCAAATATCTCATAGAAAAGATAATGGAAATCATGAAAGCATGGCAAACTACATGTATCTGTCCAAATGCAGCTAAGGACTATCAACATTCGCTATTAAGGGAGCTATCATACTCTGGGTTGGTTTTCTACACCGATCAGGACCTATTGAGCCACATTTTAAAATACCATCGATTGAGCCCAATTGGATCGATTGAGCCCAATTGGATCGATTGAGCCCAAATTTATTGGTCGATCTATGGGTTGCAAAAATATTTTTTAAATATTTTTAAGACTTAAAGCAAATTGGCTTTTAGTACGGTCCATGGGATTACAGTTAACTCGTACAAATTTACCATCAGAATTATGGCTCAAAGCAGCTTTGCATGCACAGTGGCAATGTGAATATAAATTGCTTCTGAGCTTTATTACTGTGGTAAATTTGTGATCCATTTTGTTAAAAGCCTTCAATGCAGTGGAATTCTAAAGTCTTTATCAATTGTTTGAATTAAAACACAAAGAACTGGCTGTTTTTTATGCTTCAGTGGAGGAGAAAAGATAAGTCCAGGGGTAGAATTTTGTCGCTGTGTGCGTGAATCATTCTTGATTCCCCAAAACAAATTTTGTGGGAATCATCTAATTCATTACCGTACTGTGTTAAGTTTTAAAGTTTATGAGAATCAACATTGATTCACGCAAATCAATTTACGAGAATCTTTGCAAGAATCAATTCTCGGATTCTCGCCAAAATTCTAGCACTGTTGACTGACTTGATGACATGTCAGACCCCCCACAATGAAATTTTACCACATGTGCATGCACAATAGAGAATGGTGCACACAGAATAAACATTGTGTTTTTTTTATTCAAAGCAAGTGAAATAACAGCTGCAAAATGTTTACCTCTGATAGGACTGAATACTACTGAAAACTACTCTTTTCATGAATACTGCTGAAACCCACACTTCAGTAATTCCCTTTATTGTAACCACCAAGTTTTTGTTTAAGTCTTATTCAGTGGGCGTGGTTTATCACTTTAACAAGAAATTTGATTGGTTTAAGTCAAAATCCTGCCTGCCCATCCATTACTGGGTAATAGATGGATAGTGGGTGCAGCATTGTTGTCGAAAATATGACACCCGCAAAGGCGCCCTTATACTGCGTCGTGCATGTCGCGTTGGTACGCAAATGCAATTTACGCAGTGTGACGGTCACCACGCTATTGCATTGGTTCCATGGATTGAAACACTTTAATTTGTTGGTGTCATAATGGATGGGCATCCAATATTTTATTGTGGTGAATTAAGTATTTTGAAGACTTCAGTCATTCAGTACAATTCCATTTTTGTAGTATTTTGTAGCTTTCAGGAATTTGCTTATTGTAGCTAGCCTTCAGGAATTTGCTTATGAATATGAAAGATTATACATGTACTTGGTAAGAGGTTAAGTATCCTTTTAAAACATCCCACAATCTTTCATAAGCAAATTAGCAAAAGAAACTTTAGTCTCTTTGGACACCGAAAATTCCAGGTTTAATAGCATTAATTATTTAGCTGATAAAGCTGTAGACTCATGACATATTGGTACACATTTGCATTAATTTTAGGAAGCTCATCACTCTTTCAACCCCAAAGGTAAATTTGGTTAAAAAACAGTGAAACCTAAGTGCCGATACCTGCCTTTGAGGCATTAACAGTTTTTCCAAGGAAAGAGTTACGAGGTTAAATGCCCAGGTGGCATTTAAATGCACTAGTGTCTTTGAGTGCCTGCTGGGCAGTTGAAATTTGCCTATTAGTGCCTGCTGGGAATTTAGGCCCCAGGAGTAGGTAAGGCGTTAGGGTTAAACAAAAACTGAATAACAACTTCAACAACAACAACAAAAATGGTGCTATAGTTACAAACAGGAACGATCTTAACAGTCAAAAATGGATACAATAATAATAGTATTTTACAGTACTCATTTGGCATTGCAATCTTGAGACATATGAAAAAGGGTCAAGATGAACATCCTTACACCACTGAACATTATGTGACACTCTAACCAATTTTGTCCCTCAAATCTATTAAACCTGGGGTTGACACATAACTAAACAAAACTTACACTCACAACCAAAGAGATGTTTGCTCAGGTCTACACTCTAGTCACACTGGAAGTCTGGATTTATATGAACATGAATGCCTGAACTTACCTCTTCTACTGTGAGTGGTAATATTACACGACTGTATTACAGAGCATCAACGCCGCAATGATGTGTTACATGGAAAAGAACAAAAGAGAGAATCTTGATTAGTACACAGTTCATTTAAAATTTAAGTTCATTTAGCAGGTACTGCATTATTTATGGGGTGTAGACATATGCAAACAAATATACACAGGTCCAATTTCGGGCGCAAACATGTGCGCATGCACGTATGCACACACACATGCATACGAAGACACACCCTTACATCAACCACTTTTGATATGATGCTGCTAGACTGTATGAACACACACACATGCACCCACACATCCCCCATTCAACCAAGCTGAAACACTGCTAATGTTGCTGCATCGATCATCATCATCAACATCATCAGCTACATCAGTCCACTGCAGGACGAAGCCTCAACATGTTTCCATGCTGGATTAAGGCCTACTCTTCCATGCTGGCCTAATGCAGGTTGGAAGGGACACTGGTACCTAGAGTGATGAGTGCCGGTAACAGACCCGAGACGATCCCCTACTCTTATCAATGAGGTCTACAACTTTTACGTGCTCAGGATTGACTCCTCTGACACACTGGACCAACAGCTTTACATGACTCTCCGAACCGTGAGGTGCCGGGCACCCATTGCATACGCAATGGGTGGGAGCTAGGAGAAATTTCATAATCACACTTTAAGCAAGTATGCAATTTCCAACCTTATAGGAACTATTTGAGTATGACCAAGAGACCAGATTCTCGCAGGGCTCAAACCAGGGCCGCTTGGTCGATCTTTTACCCTGCCGACGGTTCGGCGCCTTAGACCGCTCGGCCACCTCGCTTAACATTGATAACACTTGTCAATAATAAGAGTGGCTAGACTGACAGTTCCAGTTCAGTGTAAGTGTCAAATGGCACAAGGGAAGTAATTATTGCTTGTTTATTACTCTTTAATTATTGAAACTCTGAAATAGGGCCATTCTTCAAAAAAAGTAAACCTTTTTGATAAAAATGAAGTTAATGGTATTCCAAATTTGTTTACATTGTCATGTTAACCATCCTTCCAAGTTTCCTGCATGGTATTTTTAAACAATATGTTCAACTCAAACACCCTCATTTGCATAAATGAACGTGTTTAATATTTTGGGATAAAAAAGTGAGATCATTACACCATTTTGCTTCTTTAGTTTTATATTGAATAGCTATTAAATTTTGTTTGAAATACTGCCTTAAGTATTGTGTTGACTTCAATTTTCAAAATTATGTTGAAAAAATTACAAATTTGTAGGAAATAGACAAGTAATTAACAAAGAATTTTAATTGACTTTGGTATGTCACACACGTGACCAAAAAGACAAACAAGTTTTTATTACTCGAAAACCACTGTCTCGGTAATGTTCATATTTCATGTCAAAAGCCAGTTTATATGTACCTTCCTTTTTACAAAATAAATGGTTTAGATCTTTCTTCTTTCAAAAGTTATTGATGTGCAAATTACTGTCACACACATGACCGGCACTCACCATTTTAGTATTTGAAGGACATAAATTTCTGGTCATATTGAAGAAGGTAGCAGTGTTAACTTTTATTATCAGTTAGAATATGAATATGATCAGTTACAACAAGAAAACAACAATTAATTTTAATAAAGACTGTCTTAAACTTGATTTCGATGTGTCTTTTGAGTATTTGGGGTGAAGTTGCCAAATTTAGCAGACTTGCACTATTTCAACACAGGAAATCTGCATACTAGGAGTAGCATTGCTCTTTGCAAGTTATTACTGATGAAATTGTAATGAAAGTGTTTGAAATAGATGAGAATATAGAAACACAAGATTTTATTAAAACTTCATTTTTGGTGCACATTAACAATGGTCATCAATTTTGTGTTATAAGTCAATGGAGATGTCACACACGTAACCACCAATGTCACACACGTGACCGTACTTAGTGATATATTTGTTAATTACCAAGTAAAGTTTGCTTGTTACTTTTAATTACCAACATTGTTGTAATCACAACATACCAATGTCTTTCTGAAATAAATATAAGAATGTGAGTACTTAAATATTCACAGAATTTTACAGTTGAAGTTTGAATTCTAAAAATCCCTTTTTGTCTGAGGTCACAAACGTGACCGAACTTTATTTGCCCCTCATGACAAAATAATCAATCTGGCGAAAGTGGAAACATTATTTTTGGTTAGGTTTGGTCTAAAGGTTTTTCATTATACAAAAAGTAATAACAGATTGGTTATATTGGCAAAACAGCATTGGGTTGAAAATCAAAATTTCCCATTTTTCGGTCACAAACGTGACCTAAGAATGGCCCAATAAAGACTGAAATACATTAGTGCTCGTTCACTGGTATCCACGTTAACACAGTCCTCTGTGGCCAGTGGTATTTCTCACGCCTAGGGGGCGGGAGGCTCCGGGTTCGAGACCGTGTATTTTTCATCTTTATTTAGTTCTGTGCTCGCCAGTTTCTCCGAGCTTATATAATAATTATGTAACCAGTAGGTTATTCAAAGGAATCAAAAAATCCTGTTGAACACCTAATGAATGTACAATCAGTGGGCATTCTTTACATTAGCAGGTTGTAAGACAATGTGTGTCATGTACTGTGTATTGATTATTGCAGATACTGATACTGCATATAACTGCCATAATATCAATTTTGCACAACTTGATGGACAATGGGCTACAGGAATTGATTTCTTGCTTTCTTTTAACTAATTCCAGTATAGGGGTTATTTGGCATTCAGGGTACCTCTTCAGTCATCTTAATCTTCATGAAATAGCCAATTTTGTAATATAATTAATAAAACAGCTTTCTTATTTTAAAGAAATATTTTGGCAAATCTATTGCATGTTTTTTTGTATGGCCTTATTTTTTATGTTAAAAAACATGGGACATTAAAATTGTTGATTGCATTGACTATGCTCTTATTTGCAGAAAACATTTTAAGTTTAAAGTAAAGTTAAGGTATAAGAACTCAATGACACTTCAACACAACTGTGTCACGTTGTGTCACCATGGATACATGTGCTTATAAAATTAAACATTTTACATGACATTTAACATTTATAAAATACATTATATTATAATGAATAATTTATTTTTATTCTAATTAAAACAAAAATGGATACACTTTCTTTTTACAGTACCATACATAAAAACTACTCTTAATCTTTATGAAATAGCCAAGATGTGTACATTTAATCAAACAGATTACTTTTTTGAAATATTTTGGCAAATCTATTACAGGTTTTTGGAATGGCCTTATTAATGTTGTTAAAAAATGTTTTTAAATATATAGGATATTGTTTGCATTGACTCCACTCTCACAAAAGTATTTTAAGTTTTACAACCACATCATGTTGGAACATTAAACGAGTTGTCCCTTTTAGTCGCCTCTTACGGCATGCAGGGAATACATCGGGCCTATTCTTTACCCTGAGCCCGCAGGGGGTTCAGTCTCATTTAGGGTACATGTACCTTATCTATTGTTTATCTTGACCTAGGATGCAAAAAAGAGGAAAAATCTGCCCCTTTTGTATCCCAAAATGCATCAGAACATGATAACTAATGGACTAGCAGTAGTGTTCGTCAGTACTTCTGTTGCCAGTAACTATCTAGAATAGGCATGAACATGCTTATTTTCGCTGATTAGGCCAATGGAAGTTGATAGTTTCTAGGCCTGTTGCAGATTTTTTAAAAGGTGACAAGGTCCGATTTCATTATTCATTATTTACTGTCATTTCATTGTTACATCTGAAGACATGTTGAATACACTACTACATGTACCCTTATATCTATTACATAAAACAAAGTTTACAACTGTGCCTAATCAACAAAATAATGTTTCAAAATCAGTTCCAGCATTTTTTCACCTAGTATATGATGAGAAGCGGGACAAAAATCTGGAGGAAATTCATTTTTTATGGTATACTGTGACACCCTTCCCAAGGAAACTGCTCAAAATGAACAGGAAGGGATGCTTGAATGTTTGAACAACTGAAACTTTGGATTATAAAAAATTTCAAGAAAAACTATTTTTTTCGCAAAATAATTAAATATTGGAAAGAATTTTGTATTGTGCCACCACCCAATGAATTCAGCAGCTCATGTGAGCTTGAACAAAATAAAGTTAAAACTGTCAGAATACTAAATTCATCCCGACTAGAACATTTAAGAGCCTAATCCATTTATCACGGATGGACATTTTTCAAATTTTGATACAAATAATGCCTATAAAAAATAACACTTGGCCTTAAGATTTTGTATTTTTTTTTTCAAGTACATATCAATTTCATTGCACACCCTATACTCATCCTTCATTTAAGACATGCAGATTTTTCACACAAGGTTTGCCTTTTGAGAATCGTACGCCAAAGATGTGTCATGGACGGACATTTTTCTGATGTCAAAGACGGCCATGAATGTTAACAAAATTGTCGACTTGTAGAATAGGTAATATTTTTGCTACTAATTAAGCAAGGTGACATAGCTCCATTATGCTGCACCAAAGGTTTTTTTTAAATCCCTACTCAAAAGAACGGGCCAAAATATATGACTTTGTCATGGACGTACACATCTTTAGCCTTTCATAGTGTCCATACTGTCCGTGCATGACACATCTGAAAAAAATCTTCCTCTCTAAATTAAATTTTTAATCCTGTTCCTCTGGTATTTTATGGCTTTCAAACCATTTGGAGGCCTAGCACATTGAAAACTATGGAAAATAAGCCAGTGTCCATCCATGATACACTATCAATACTCATTTCCACAAACTTGTAACAGCTGAATATCCATTTTATTAATACATAAAGAGAGGAGAGATACTTCCCTTTGGTTTCACCTTTTTTCCCCCTTCTTGTAAGATGGAGCAAAACTTAAGGAGAATTTTCTGTGTCATGGACGGACAGTACATGGATCGAATCCATGGGTTCCTACTGTCACCCATGGAAAACTGGATATTCAAAAGACGGGTATTCAAAAATTCTTGGAAGACTGGGTATTCCATGGTATTCAAGTTTAAGTTTTTATAGAACGATATTTCCCCTTCATATATCAGCACTACCTAATTTATTAGGCAGATCCACTTTTAAGATAAAACCACATTTATTGTCATGTATGGATGTCCGTCCATAATTATAACATCTGTCCGGACCATGGTACCCCTACAACAAAATGGTCCGATTCATAGTTTTCAGGTGCAGTTGTTGATTTTTTTCATATGGTTTCTGAAAGAAGCTAGATGTGAAATACTAAGCTAGATCTGATGTAAGAAAGAAATTAAATCAAATATGAAATTTATTTTTTGACTTCCATGTTAATTTTAAATGGACCAGGCTCTTAACCGGCAAAGAGCTTGTTAACGTTGAATCGAAATGGCTGTCTGTACTCAAGCCTTTTATTTATCTATCAAGTCTTGGTACTAGTGGACTGGTATCATCATCTTATGTACCTTGTACATCAAAATGTCCAGGAAATCAAATCCGAGATGCGTCGCGGCGCCGATCGCAGGCCCCACATCTACTGAAAATTGGCCAATCGCAAGTAAAAATCCATACGTTAATTACGAGGCTGCCTTGTTACAGCGTCAAGGTTACATAGTTCTGCTAAGAATAATCTCAACATGTTGTCATTACACGGATGTGAGTTATGCCAAAAACCACTGGATACCCTTTTCCCGGTACCAGCATGAGCAGGCCATTTCACAGAGCCAACTTTGCAGACTGCAGACGACACCAACAAATATCAAAAGCAAGTCAGAATCGAGTTGGTATGTTCCTTAAAATAATAAATTACCCTTTTGAACTAGTTAATCCTCAAAAATTTGTCTAAAAACAGTAGAACACCAAATTTTCGGGAGAAACAACCTTTCTCATGCAGAAGTGATGTAGTCCAATTTTCTTCAAAATTTTTAATTTCTAATTCTTTTAAGGTTTTTTTTAACATATCGGCATTATAGGATCTCAAGTTGTGCCTTGATAGTGGAAAAAACAGGGTATATCGTATATTTAGAGGGATTTTGAGATCGACAAAGTTGAGGCAGGTAACAGAGGAACTGGTATTGCTGAGGTTTTGCAGTTAACTTCACATCTGTATGACTGTAACGTAGCACTAACACAAAATTTAAAAAAAACTAAACATGGAAAAGTGAAGAATATATAAAAATTCACAATCAGAGGAAAGACCATTAGTGAAAAAATCTTTTTCACTATTCACCAATTCCTTTCCTCGAGATATGTCCTCAAAACCTTGCCAGATGGTTGGTTTCTGGTCATCATTACGATCAAGTCCCAACACGTACGGTGCCGTGAAGACCAACTGGCAACATAAAGATCACCATAGAGCCAGGTGGTCATAACGCACGTGCTTCATACATGCGGTCGGCCATTTTGCACCGCCACTGACCGAACACAACTTTGTTTTCATGCACTGACGACACAATGACAAAACGATTTCAGTATCTAAGGACACTTTATAGGGATGAAACAACTACCCCAAACGGATACCCGGATGGCATTACCCTGTTAGAGTTGATGTAAAGTGCAAAAATTGCAGATTTTCTAGCTTCAGTTGGCGGATTAATTGGAAAATTACAAATTTCCGACTCCCTGACGATTTGATGCTTGAAACAGTCGATGCAAATCATCTTATTCAATGGAATAAACGACAGAATTTAGATTTTATTATTATTGGTGAGTAGTGTGCCCATTATTTGACCGCCGAAATAAAGAAATAAGGTGAGAAAAATTGGCGCTTAAGTTGACCTTTGGTGATATTTTGTGTGTCACGCAGATTAGGGAAATGTCAATCGTGCGAGTCGGCCAATCAAAGTAGTTAAAGACATTAATGTGGAGTTATGCTTGGCAGAACTATAGGTCAAGTGCAGCTTAGGTCTGATGATCCTGACTAGATAGTCTTTAACTTTTGATGTTGCTTGTTATCGTTGCTATCTAGTCATTGACGGGTTTGTGGCCGAAGAAGATTCTTTTAGTGTGAAAGCAAAATCAGGTGGTATGGTGCCCAAAATATGAATGCGCACTGGATAGACAACCCACAAACATTTGTCACTAGCCTTACCTTAAAATAGCGTTTGTTACAAAGTTGATGCTAAGTTATACAAGGTAAAATTTATCCAAAATTTCTGGAGCTCAAACCTTCAGTGACTTCGTCTGTCCTCCATGTTGGATCGATAGATCAACAAATAACTGTCAATATCGAGATAAAATTCAAAATGTTCGGTTCGGCAAAATACGGCGGGCCCGGGAGTATTACCCCGTTGATTTACCGGCGTGGTCAGGGTCACAGACTGCGAAAGGTATCTAAATTGGGATTCGTGAGAGACTAACGTCACCCTCGTACTTTTACACACCGCCGTAGGCGGGTGTATTTGGGCACATTTAGGTGATGTTCCCGTTGCTTTCACTCGCATAAAAATTAGAATACGCCTAATATACGCCTGAATATGCGCCCGATTTCTCTCGAATTTGGCATATCAATCGATTTGAAGCACACGTCACAATCGATAATCATTAATAAAGATGGAGGCGAGGCCAGGATACTTGCAAAGTGGGTATTTCAAAATAAAACTTCTTTTTGAAGAAACATTAGTAACAGATGTTGCAACACTTGACGCAATAAGATAAAGGACAAGATACCACAACAACGCAAAATGGTGAGAAACTAAGAGTCTGAAAAATGATCTTTAATGTACACCAAATGACGCAGTTTGTTCGACAGTCGCTGTGCACACACGCTGTATTAAACAGTCTTTAACGCCTGTTAAAACCATGGACCTTTGAGGCAGTCAAAGATAACATCCCCCAAAAGTGAAAGACACTGCTATGCGCACAACAGTTGTGTGAATAAGGCGAGGATTCCGCAATTCTCAACACGGCACCGGGATCGATCGGGACCTTGGGTTGTTTGTTTGTTTTTTGTATTTAGCCATAGTCCCGGTACAGATAAAACCAACAAATACAAAACACTTAAAATACAAGGATATAGAAGACACAAACCAACAAGATAATAGCAAGGAGTAAACCATTGAGCTCTGGCTACTCATGCAAAATCATTTACCATCCCACGCCTCCCTATCCTACTCTTTCTTCCCGACCCCAACCCTTCCCACTTCCCCCTCCTCTCACCTCCCCCTTTTTTGACCTTTTCTACCTCCCCCCCCCCATCCCTCTTCTGTCCCCACCCACCTTCCCCCCCCCTCATTTCCCCCGACCCTCTCTAATGGGGGACCAATAAGAAATAGCTAAACCGGAGCGTGTTACAGGTACTTTTCTCGGTAGCCGTTTCCTCGAACAAGCCAGAACTAGTAGAAATCCGGGAATAAAATTCGACCTTCCTGTAACACATTTAGACCCGGTGAGGTTCCAAGAGGTTTTTGAGTTGTTACAAAAAGGCAAAAATCTGACTTATTTTATTCGCTTTTGGACTTTCTGTTTGCAAAATCACTGATAGTGCCTTTATTCATTACACCATTTCAGAAATACATCCTAAGGCTGAGATGTCCATTATTTTGCATCTCATACAAAAAGTGAATCAATCAACTTTTGATCCCTATTGTCACAAATTACATTAAGAAGGAGTAAAACGGGGGTCTTTGTCCCCTTTTTTTTTCATTTGATTTGTTTAGTAATGGGAAGGTAACTTTTCTTGAGTTAGTTATATCACTCACACTGGCTTTACATAATTTTTTTTCTTTTGAAAAAAAAATTAGTGGACGTCCTTTTTTTTGTAATGTTGGGTGGGCAAAGTAAACCTCTGGTGCTACTGTAAAACAAGTAAATTGCGCTAGCAATTTAATTTCGATAATTTTGCCCTCAGACCTCCAAATCACTGCCAATAACTTGCCGCCAATAAAGATGAATTCTATAGTCTACATAGCAGGTTGATTAATTAGTAAAACTTAAATTGCTGTAAAAATATGATTTGCTAATTCGCTAAATGAAGTTGCCGTGAACTTAAATTGTTTTTCATTACTTTTGGCCCCATATTATAGACTGACAACTATGTGATTGTAATGCGAGCAAGGTGCATAATAAACTCAATGATGGCCATTTTGGCACTTCCCTCTTGACTTTTTCCTTTGTAATAAACTTAATAATAACAATGTCTCTGGTTTTAACCTAGAAGACCAAATTGCCCCATTGTTTTGTGCCTTTTTTTTTACGGGTGGCCAAACTAACCCCCTTTTTCGGCTTTTTTTCTATTAACTTCTCTCCTGCGTCTGAAAAGGAATTTACGGTATTACATTGACATCACATAGGGTTTCATTTGACAATCAAAAAATATTGAATGGAAAAATTTGCTTTTCCAAGCAGCAAACCATTTTTTCGTTGATACAAGATTTTTATGCTGAGAAACAAACCTTTCACAGAAATCTTTTGTTTTTTGCCAACGTTAAATTAATGGAAACTTACTGTTATTTTTTATCTTTCCACTTATTTTCACACATTTGATTTTCTTCTTTAAATTTTAAAAGGTTCTTTTATTTTATGTGCTTGTCATATTATCAATCGTTCCCCAACATTCCCATGTCATATTACTTTTAGAACTGTGTTTCTTCGTAGGCTGGGGGGGCCTATTTGTAAAAAAAATAACTTCTAATTCTACACGTTCCGGGAATCTTTCCTTTATTGCGACCAACTAAATCATTGCAAAAGTTTCCTCCTTTTTCAAAGTTCTTTTGTACAAATTACATGAAAACCCTCACTTTAACGTAATACAACAGTTGTGCGAATAAAAATTCGCCCCTTAATATATTCGCAACACCTCGTTGTACGATACAGGAATCTGTGCCTAATTCGCACAAGCAGTTGTACGAATAACAGGAATCCTCGCCTTATTCGCCCACAAACGTTGTACGAATAGAGTCAAAGATAACAATGCCTGAAGTCACGTTACTGGGACTAAAGGCAGCTGTGCATACGCGTCAACGCACAGCATTTTAACGAAGCGGCCTCAGATTGATTCAGAAATGATACATACACGTAAGGTCATTGGCGACATTGCATGATGATGATGACATCAACTGATGACATTGTTTGTTGTGGTGATGACCTATTGTAACCAAGTCTCAGATAGCCAGACCTATTAAAAAATCATCAAGCTTGATATATGAAAAGCAGACAAGGTACGCATAAAGAAAAGAGAAAAACAAAAAAAAAAAAATTATTAAACTGGTGAGAAGTTCTTGAATGAAGTCAAACTATAATGCATCCGAAACAATTCATTTTATGATTGAAAAGATGTTGAGAATGTTACACACCATACCTACACGTTTAAAAGTGCGGGAAAAGAAACGAGGAATTGTGGGATCAGTGTGTATGAATGTATGGGAAGGGCATAATTTCTGCCCCGTGGAGCACACTCCAAAAAGTCGGCATGATATAACGTACACTTAATACACAAAAGTAAATCGCATCATTTTTTCACCTCAGTAAGTCAGTATATGAACTTTAATAGGAATAGGAAAAAAATCATAATTCATTTATTACAAAACAATATAAATCTACCAATATAGCTTATTTAAACTAACGAATCGTGAAATTCTTTCCAAAAACATGCAGCCGCGATCGCGCGTCGCAGTCGCCCGCTAACTGTGGGTGGGCCATTGGGCTGTCCTTGTTACCGCGATAATTATTGCTGCGAGCAATATCTGACGCGCTCGGAACCCGACCAGAGGGGTCGGACACTACTTGCACAGACGCTCCAGTTTACTGTGATGCTCTCTAAACGTAAGCAACAATTTACTCAGTTTAAATGATTAATGTGTTTAAAAAACAAAATAGATTTGTTTTAAAATAGTTCACCTCACCTGGAGTCTTAAGTATTTTACGGCGCGGCATCAGATGAATATTTTGGCGAGTTTGTGGTTTGTGACGATCAAATTTAAAAACTCAAAGGAAATCTACCGACACATGGCCGCGCAGGGGGGGCGGCATGCGTTGATTCTTCTGATGATTGGAGTATCAGTAGTTAATTCGCATCAATTGTAAATATGACATGCACTCCTTCTGATTTGAAGCTGACGTGCCATAAACTTGTGACAGCCATTTTATAGTTATTCAGTGTATAATATTCATAAATATTGTGACTTAAAATATGTTGTGAAATATGTGAAATAAATGATACTTCTTTGCATATCTTATGGAAGATAGTTTGAGTTTATTGCGAAGG
>JAMKCH010022939.1:0-20262 GCA_023653785.1 Ophioderma brevispina
AATCTACAGTACAATTCGTGCATAGTCGTGTGGCCAAAAGTTGGCAAAAACATTTGATCACTGAAATATAAAATATCCTAGACAAAACAATAGCGGTGCAAATTATAAAGATGTACTTCTTCTCGCTATTCTACTCAGAAATACTTCCAAAAAATTGTGCATGTTATGCAGATTGGTAGCCTCGAACATGGATAAGTGTTATGACATCAGCCATAGGAGAAAATCCAAACTTGGCATAATGACATGTTGCCAGTTATTTGTGGGCCATTTAACTATTGGATTGTGTAAATGTCTCTACATCTTTCAATACCTTGGAAAACTCAAACACATTTTGAAGCCTTCTCTTATCTTCAAATAGTGGATTTGCCGAAATCAAGTATCCCTGTGTTTGCAACTGGCAGCCAAGGTTGAAGACATAGTAGCTCCCTATCAGATACATCTGTGAAAGGTCTCACATTTAAAGTCTATGGCCACCTTATCATGAAAAACATCCATGCAGAGTGAGGTTCCCCCCCCCTTTCTAGTCTATGATGACCAACCATGGGGGCATCAAGGGCTTTCATTTGGGTACAACAGTCACTGTAAAAGGAATACAGTTTAATTGGATGTTGGGGCCCAAGTACATAAACTTAAAGTGGGACGTTTTCCTCGTCTCAGCATATTGTGCATGTGTTTAAAGCATTTTTACCATTGAAGCTTATTAGGACTTTGGGTTGATAGTAAAACATTGAAGGAAAAGACTCAAATTTGACGTTGAACTCTTTTTTGCCTTTTCGGTTGCGGAAGGCATCCACAATGTTGTAGTATGGCCACTTGGAATGTAATATCATCAGCCCTGACCACTCTTTCTTGAAGCTTACACTTTTGCTTTTTCTTAAGTTAGTAAGGACCTTGGGACTTAATTTTAGTCTGATCAGCGACTGAAAAGGAGAAGATATGAGTTGAGTCAGTTGTCTATTTGGATTCTGCATTTTGTACTAAATAAACAAAAAAACTATGAAATTGTGGCACTGATCATACATTGCAATGATAATAAACGCATTGCTTTTTCTTTTAGTGTAAGGCCTGTGGACTTAATTTTAGTTTTCCGCGACTGAAAAAGGGAGAAGCATAGAAATATTGAGTTGAGTTCAGCTTGTCTCTGGATTCTGGGCATTTTTACTAAAATAAACAACAAAAATATGTTTATATTGCATTGTGTGACACCGATCATGTAACATTGCAATGATAAACACTAATGTAAAGTCAACAAAAGTAAAGAAAACTATAAATTGAACCTAGTACCTATTAAAATTCTGTACAGAGATGCTACATGTGATTGTATTATAATATGAGCATAGTATAAACTTACCACGGTCCCATTTGCCAGTGTATTTCTGTTGAGTGATCTGTCTTTTTTCTCTATCTTTATAGTCAGCATGGCTCACTGCCACAAACTTCCCCCTCTTGGTACAATTCAATGAATTGTTGACTTGCTGCCTTCATTATGCTAAGTTTTGATGACAATATGCATATATGATTACAGCAATTAGTTTCAAACAAGGTCTGAATATACTTTTATAAAGCCCTTACAACTCGAAACCATCATCTTCCATTTCGTGAGTCACAACTGGGCAGAATTCTCTTGTTGGTATAGAACCAATCAAAAATGCTTTGAGAAGGACAAATCCATCTCTGGCCATTGGTTCTGACTTTTTTACAAGTGAGTTAGGATTTGCAAGTGATGTTGGGCAATTTGATTTGCTAATGTTCATTTTTGAGTTTTATGCTCTTTATTCTCAGAACCTGGAATATTTAAACCATGGAAATAATAAATCAAAAGAACCTTTGCCTTGTCCATGACTCTCATAAGTGGCTGTCTGGGGAAATAAAACCACTAAGGCTGCCTTTTCCAGCAATCCACTTGCAACACCTGGAAAAAAATTGGCTTGTTGGGATTGCAATCATAGTGGGCAGTGGGGGTTTGACCCACCCACCTTTTTATTTGACCCACACCTTTTTTGTCTAGCTGAACTTGTTCGGAAGAGACTTAGTAATTCACTTTTCTGTCTGTCTCTGTTCGTCTCTGTCTGTTGTCCGGTCCGTCCGTCGTTCTGCCCGTCCGTCGTCTGTTGTCTGTCTGTCTGTCTGTCGGTCTGTCTGTCGGTCTGTCTGTCTGTCTGTCTGTATGTCTGTTCATGTGTGTCTGTCTGCATGACGTCCGTGTTCACGGGGCTTGTGTACGATTTATCTGGAGTTACGTAAGAGGTCATTGATGATTTGGACTTGGTGGAAAGAAAAGAAACAGGTCCACGAGTTCTCGACATGATTAGCATTTGGGCCGTAAAATATGCTAATTAAGTATCTAATTTGCAATAATTAACGAAAATTTTCCCGCAGGCTTGTGTACAAGTTTTCTGTGGAGTCCGTAAGGCGTAGATGATGTTGTAACTTGGTGGAAGGGAGCGGGCTGGAGTTCTCGAACTGATAGATTTCGGGCGTTATTTCGGGCAAATTAAGTATGACAAATGAGCTTACTCTTTAGTCCTCCCGTTAAATATGCATAAAAAACGCGTAATTGCTATAATTTTGAAAACGGTACATTGGATACGGACAAAATTCCTTCACTGCATGAAAGCTATCATGGTGCGCAATCTTTTTTTCCAATTGAGTCGTGTGTGATACAAGCCGGCTTAGTTCTGCAACTGAGCTAATAAATATGCGTAATTACTTATCTATGAAACCGTACATAGGATAGGCAAAATTCCTTCGCTGCATGAAAGGAATACTATGCGTGCATCGTTTGGGTGAATCATAATTGGGTCAAAGTGGCATGTGGGCGCCGATTATTAAAGGGGCATTTTTTGATACAAATTGATCTAATTAAATATGCATTTAATTGCTGTATCACTGAAATTGGACATTGGATATGCAAAAATTCCTTCTACAGAGGGATTCTATGCCGTAATCTTTTGTATGAATCAACATCAACAATTGCGTACAAAGTGCACGGGGATTCAATAAAGGGGCGCGATTGTTTGATGCAATTGATCTAATTCAATATGCGTAATGCTGTATCGCTTTAAATGGTACATTGGATATGCAAAAGTCCTTCGCTACATGAGACTACTATATGGTACATCTTTTGTTGAATAATTTAATTGTGGTCCAAAATGCATGGAGCCATTAAAGGGGCATTGTTTGATTATTTAAATTTGCAACTAATGCTAAAATGCTTGTCCATTTCAACCAAATTTTCTCAGGTTGTCAATGGTCAGGGTTTGTGAAATACTAGACCTTCAAAAAGAATTTGATCAGGAGTTTGTTTACCTTACCCTAAATTAGGCAGCATGTTTGTTTATTTGCAGTATAGGCTGTGGTGATTGTGGTGCTACAAAACAGGTGTACAAAACAGAAGACTTATCAAAAAACGGGGGGGTTACACCACAACAAAGGTTATTAACCATCACTATATATAGATAGCTCAGTGACATGTTTCATTGAAATGGTTTTTCTACTTGGTCAGTCTTATGGGGTTGCCAGCCTGTTTACTTCTTGGAAATGTGAAAATACGCATAAATTTGCATTCAACGCTTTCTGGAACCCGTAGGTGACCAAATTTAAAAGGTGGTCACATGATTTTTCAAAAATAGTGTTGCCAAATTGAAATTTACCTTTTCATATTTTTAATAAAATTTAGTGAATTTTAAGGGATGTTTGCATGACTTTTCATGATAATATATCTACAATGGAAAATGTTGTGGCCCTGGGTGGTTGTTCAAAATGAATGGAGCCAGGAAATAAAGAATACTTATAAATGCAAACCCGGGAGGGCTACTCCTAAACATCTCCTGGTAGCTTATTGTTGGGGACACTTTCAATATTAATAACTCCCAAACGGAAGATGTTGTTGTGATCTCTATGGTGGTTTCAAATGAAAAAAGAGTGAGAAGTTGAATACTATAAATGCAAACGGGGGTGTTGCTACTCCTAAAAATTCTTACTTGTGCTCATGTGGGGGACTTTTCAAGATCATATCTCCACGATGGAAAAAATGTTGTGACCCTAGGGTGGTGTCAAATGAAAGAGTGAGAGGTATGGAATACTATCCCCCAAAATGCAAACCCGGGGTGCTACCCTAAAATCTTTAGATGCTCTGTGAGGACTTCTCATGATAATCTCCACAATGGAAAAAGTTTGTGTGGACCCTGGCGGGGGGTGGTTGTCCAAGAAAGAGCAGGAAGTAAAGAATAATGTAAATGCAAAACCAGGGGTGCACTCCGAAACATCTCGACTTATGCTAGTGTGCGGGGGGGGGGGATTCAAACTTGCAAGATGAATATCTCCACGATGGAAATGTTGTGTGTGACATCTTCCTTAAGGGGTTTTTTTTAAAAAAAAATAGTGGGAAGTAAAACTAGTAAAGAAATTGGCGGTTATCTGGTTGCACAACTTTTTGGGACACCTGGACTCGCCCCACCAGTTGCATCTGGTGTGCTGCTTTTTGTCTTAAATTAAGGGGAAAGCAGGCGAGACCTTGTGTTCGAGAACAGCCTTTACTGAGATACCCTTTATACTTGAAAATTGCTGACCCTGCCCTTTTACCATTCACAAGCATAGTGTGATTACCAGTAATGGTAAACAGTAACATAAACTTCCATCACAGAATTGCCCATCTGTTCTCTGTATAATAAAAAGTGACAATATTTTTTTATATATAGTATTATAGTAAATTTATTTTTTTGTTTGGCCAGATATCCAAATTAGCATACAGAGGTACACGAAATGAACGTTGAACAAAATGTTGTGTTTTTCAATCACCCCAAAAACATCCATGTCAAAATCAGGTCGGCTAGCCTAGACAGTCGAGCTTCAAAGGCTCGGTCTTGGACTGGCAGGACTGGGCATGTACGCAATTATCGATCGTCGTTATTACAAAGCTATTTTTCATTCACCAAAAACAGGAAAGACCCGAGCGAGCTATTTTTAATACAATAAACAATTGACCAATCACCGATTTAAACAATGATCTAAAACTGATGCGATTGGAGCTCCCACCCCGATTGAGAATTTACTGCTTCATGAGCTCTGTGAGGTTGCAAATCTAGCAAGTGGCCGGAAGCGATAGACACATTTATGCGAGCAAGTAAAGGAATTGTTATAGTATTTGTTTCAATTGTTTAAGGAATTTTAGCCACCCTTTATATTTCATCTCCACGCTTTATACAAGTTCCACCCTTTTAGTGGAAAAATGTCAAGCCCCCACCATATTTGCCGATTTTAAGATTTTTGAACAGGCAGCATTTATAATGAGTGACTGCCCACTAGAAGGCATTCATCACGTTGAACCGTTACATTGTACTTTAACTTTGATGGCATGGTACATGTATTGTATTTTCTCTAAAAGGAGGAACAGTCAGTCGCAACGTTACTGCTTCCAATGCAGACTGTCGATTTTTCTAACAGATACAGTCACGATTGTAGCATGTCCTCTGTAGGCCGAGACAGAAGTCAAACCCTATACCCATAGTTTATTACCCAAAATCTTTCCATAATAAGCCGGTGCGAAGGAGATGCAAAGCAAGGTAGAATTCGTGTAGTAATGAATATCTAATACCAAATTTAACTATGTCCTTTTTGCAAAGTGATGGATTTAGGTCCAGTTTAATAATTGTACTTTTTCAACTTAAAGTAGAAGTCTGTTAACCATTCATTGGACTGGCACAAAATCTGCCAAAAAAATTAAGGCCATTTTGGTGCAAATAGAAGGTTCAAGCTTTCTGATCAAGGTCTGTTGTGATCGTTCGTTTGTGCGTGCAAGTCCAACATCACAGTGGAAGATCCGTCTTAACCAGCTGATAGTTCATCATCCAGGTTGATAAGGCCTGGAATCTCTTAGGGACTTGTAGACCTCACAGTCATCATGATGTGGCTAATGGTGGTGGCTCTACACAATCGCAGTTTGGTGAAAGGTCTACCTCCGATCTTGTGAAGGGAAGTTTTTGTACGACCAAGCAGTTTCTGAGTCTGTTGAGGTTGAGTGAGTATGTGCTGTGCGAGTTCACATGTTTTTTCAACCATTTTTACATGACTAAACTACTTGTTAGAGGATGTGATAAGCTGCAAATAAATCTACAAGATTCAGCATTTCTCCTGGGTGGTTGTCTCATCATATATATAAAGGGAAGTCTTAATGAGTGAGGTAGGTGAACTTGAAGTCCCCAGCAATTCATGCACAGTACGATGAACAAAGGGTAAGGATACAACTTCTGAAATTGTGCCTACAATAAGTCAGCAAAAAAGACTTGTCACGGAGCATCATTTTGCCTGCCAATATCAATACCAAGTTGCAATCAATATGGGGTTTTTAAACTCCAAGTGGTTAAAAACAAAACTTACCACAACCCTTCTGGAATATCATCAATTCCAATTTTTTGGTTGGTCATAGAACTTCTCCTTGCTGTCTATAAGAAATGAAATGGAAGATCGGGCTGGAACCTTCGTGCTGCTTCCTGTATGTTATATTGCTCACCTGGGCGAGAGTTAAGAACCTACAAGACCCTGTTATCACTCCAAATGAAAGCCCCAACTTTCCACTTCAACTTTACCCTTCCTCCCCATCAATTAATATTAGGCAATTGGGAAGATTGCTGATAACAACACTCTGACATTGGTGGGAGGGGGTGGTGGAAACCGTGTTCTGAAAATCATTAATTAAAAAAGTGTCCAAATTGCATGTAAGCTTTTAGGACACTAAAGGCCATGGTCAGGTAAATCTTCATTAGTAATTTCCCTTAACCCTTGGGGTTCCAGTATGAGGAAAATGCCTTGGCTGAAGTTGACCAAGGCTCGGCTTCAAGTAATACGACTTTTGACTGCAAGTGACTTGGCTTGGGCTGGGAGCTATACAAAATTGGGCAAGAGTTCCATATTAACCCCCTATATATATTACATGAACAAACTTTATTTTAATATTGGCCTTGGTTCATAAAAAATGGATAAAACAGCTACATAATTAAATTTTATGTTGCATGTAAATTATATGAGGGGGGGGGGGTACATATGGAACTCTGCACAAAGGGGGTGCAGGTGGCTTGGCGTGGCTGCCGTGACGTGGTCATGGTGCCGGTGGCATGGTTTTGGGTTGCAAATAATGTGGCATGAGCTGCAGGTGGCAGGTTTGGGCGGTCCTGCTGAGCATGAACTTCGGGTTGCTTTGTACATTCCAACTTCGGGTATAAAGAAATTATCAGTGATTTGACTAAATCAGCAAATCAAAATCACAAAAAGATTTGCATGTATGTTAACAAGTACGGGAGCCTAACATATCCTGCCAAATGATAAGACCAGAAGCAACCTAATAAGGACCGAATCGGAGATTTTAGTCATTACTGTCCGTTCGGACCTTACTACAACACTAATTGAATGGTGAATCGTATCTGGGAACACGCCGTTTTCTTCCTTTTCTGTCAATTCCTACAGCTGGAAAAGGTAACTTTATATAATTCTACAGACTTATCCTTCACTTTGAAGCTTTCCTACAAATTCAAATATTTTTCGAAATCCGAATAGTGTATCTTTAACTTTAACAACCCAAGTCATGCCAGTCTGTACTGTTTAATCCTTTAAGGTTTTTTCAATTTATAAACTCACCCAATCACTCCAAATGGTCCGAATTACCCGACTGTTTGCTCACTTTTATCTTGACATACTCTTGACATATCTTGGACCTGTCTTTTTCACTGATCACACTAAAATGATCAAAATTTCCGTGATTTTTTGCAGGTATGCGATCTTACTTTTTCAGTCTAAGTCTCAAATTGCATGGGGTCAGATGTCAAGATGTCAAGGTCAGTGGGGGGAACATGGCTTTGTCACCATAACAAACATTATTCCTTGACATGCTTTGATTGAGACCGACATCTATCGCGCGCTAAATTTCGGATAACGTCTTGTAACCATGATTGGAATAGAGACTACGAGGCCTATCTGTAGAATAATCGACCTAGTTCATGCTTATACATCGATAAGTGTTGGTGCAAAGCGCATGCGTAAAATGTGGACATTATAAAAACATGGCGAGATTTTTTATTCACATCAGCTACAAGGAATATCGACAAAATGTTAAATTATATGAACCACGAACACGTCAGATTTTGACATCCGATGTGCACAAGGAAAACTAGCATACTCAAGAACACGTCGTGTAGCTTGATTTGTTAGATAAGGCATCGTAATAGTCCGTCACAAGCGGTAATTTTGAGTTGTGAGGAGAATCACTTTTTTCACACCACACTGTAAACGGATTCGAAACTACGACCATCCTTTTGTAACCTCAGGTCAGAGAATGATTACATGTCAGTGTAAAAAAAGAGTAGTCAGGACTAGGCTTACAATAATGGGAACTAGGTTTGGGCTTGCCAGATAAGGTGTTTGGTTGACAGCGCATGGCTTGGGCTGACAGTTGTCCTGGTTGCAGTGGATCTTGGTAGGCAGATGCCCATCTTGGATGAAAGGTGGCTGAGCACGGGTGTTTGAATGTCTCTTATTATGACAAAACCAGAATTAACAACAAAACTTATTGCCCTGGTGGGGACACACTTTTGACCACTGATTTAGATTATTTAGTCACTAACTACATCCAAGGTAAATTTTATGAAATTTCATGCAGGCAATATGATTTTTCTTTAAAAACTAGTGTTTTCGCGTCTTTCTATGGAGAATTGGGCATATAGAGGGTGCTTAGAACATACAAATTATGACCTTTGTAGACCAATATGGCAAGATTCCCGGCATGGATTTGTCTGATTTTTGTGGAGATTAATAGGCCCTGGCATGTCCCTCCCTAAATCAGTTGTCAAAATTGGTCGCCCACTGCTTTAAATAATTGTTCCAGAACAAAAGGGTCAAACGTTATAATTTTTTTTGAAAAGTGCAAAAACTTTTCACAAGACTTGATCTCTGTATTCAAAGTACCCCTGTTACACTGTAAAGTAAGATTTAAATTAATACTAATTTCAAAAGTGGTTGGTATAAAGGCTTATCAATGTTCTTATTTTTGAATGCATATAACATGAACCACCATTCAAATAATTACAGATGTTTTCCGATCCGTACTGCCCACGGCTTCTATTAATATGCCATGTCCTGCAGTTAGCGAAACCTATACATAAAAGAAGTTCATTTCAAAATTAATGGAGGCTTGATTGACAATCTGAGAGGACAAACATTCAAAATGCAGGGGCAGTACCGCCGAGAGGGGGGTCAAGGGGGTAATGGACCCCGGGCCCGGGGTCCTGGGGACCAGGTCCTAGGCCCGTAAAAGTACAGGCCCTTGTGTTGTGACAAGGTCAAGCAAAGGAGAAAGTGAGAGATGGGGATGGAGAGAGAGGAGAGCGAGAGAGAGCATTGGCGGATACAGGGGGCCCGTTTCCCCCTCCTGCGACAACGATACCTACTTACGTTGAGAAAATCCCCTGTGGCTAATCCATGAAATTTCCAATTTTTTTGCGCTAGGCGCGGTTAAAATTTATTGAAGGGCCTCTCTTGGTTTGAGAAATAACACAAACAATTAGATTTTGCTTTAAAAACGGTTGGCCATGAATAATAAAGTGGGTACATACCAATTTAAAGTGTTTCTATCAAAACATAACATGAAGAAAATGTGTTTTGGACAGTGACCATTGCAAGGGTTCAACGCTTCGAGTTGCACCCACCCCGGGCGCTCATATATGAACTCTCCATGAACACTTTTATATTATTTTGAAACAAATACAGCTTATTTTATTTTTAAAAAAACCGTTTATCATCCCTCTATCATTAAAAAGTGAAACACTTCAAAATTTCTAATTGTTTATATCAAATTTCATGAGAAAATGTGTTTTGGAAATGAAAATTGCAAGGCTTCTGACGCTCCACCGGAGGGGGACACCCACTCCCGCACCCACCCCCCGGGCTGTCTCCATAACAAATTCAAACAAAAACACCCGTTAAGTTGCATCGATCAAATAGATTATAACAGCTCCCACACTCCGCGCCGCGTCATGGACGCTTCGCAGCCACGCAACTTCAAAAATCTCCCCATGCGGGTTATGGAAACGAAGTTGGTAAAAGGGGGCACGTAACTCCATGTTCACACCGGCCCGCAGTTTCTCTCGGCGGACCTGTGCAGGGGCAGAGTTTTAGTTCCCCTACTGCAAAGCGTGCTCTGACTCCCATGATTCAAAATAAAGAAATAGAGAATTGAGGAGAACCAATGAAAATGGAGGATACAGTCCACCTATAATTGGGTTGCAAAAGAAATGAAACCAGTTCCAATTATTAATACATACATGTAGTTGATGGGACACATTAGCACAGTTGGTCCTCATAATCTGAAATATATAGAGATTTTTTTTTATTGATAGTGCATTCCTGCATTGTTATGTCTTCCATGTCCTTTTATTTGAGAAGAAGCCTGCTGAACAAATTCCGCACTTCATCAGTTATATGCACACTCTCTCCTTCTGAAAATCTGGTTCTGGCATCCATCTTGTTAACCTCGAATGTGGCATCTCAGCCAGTATCTTAGTGCTACTTGACTCTATAATCTGACAACTTTGATTTCAAAAGTTCTCTTTCACTCCCCTCTTTTAAAGATCTCCAGCTGGACAACACTTCTCTGTAAATATGAAATTACTGGGATGATGAAAAGACAGAATGGGAGGATCAGGAAAAACTTTCTGGATTTGTGGTGTGTATTTGTGAATGAAACATGATACCATGGACAGTTTAGGATGGTATGAGAAGATGAGAGGTGTGTGATAAGTGTATTTCTGGGTTTGCATGCCAGAAACTCTGCACAATCAATTCTTTTAGTAAAATTGATGGTATCATCATCAATTATATGTTGGGAGTAGAGGCATTTCTGTAGGTCAGTGGAAAGTGTGTTAAGGTGTATGTCAGCTTGCTTGGGGTCTGAACAAATGCATTTGATGCAAAGAGCTTGACTATAAGGAATACTTTTGAATATTTTATTGTGAGTGACATGAATCTGTGCAGAGATACAAGTGTGTATCGGTGGATTTAGAATATAATTGTGCGGTAAGGCTGGTGTTACCATTAATGGTGACAAGAGTGTCCAAATCTGCTCTCTGTGACACTGTCCTTATAGTTTGCATTCCTGTTGTTGCTTCCTTCTTCATTTGTACCTGCTATTTATGGTCAATGTAATTGATCCTTTTCCAGAAGAGTGCATCCTTCCTTATTTGTACTTTGTCAATGTAATTGACCATCAAGTAGAGGCGTTTCTGTAGGTCAGTGAAAAGTGTGTTAAGGTGTGTGTTGGCTTGATTGGGGTCTGAACAAATGCATTTGATGTGAAGAGCTTGACAATAAGGGATACTTTAATAACCAATTACCTTTTTCGAATTAAGTACAAGTACCATGTGCACATGCATTGGGATGTTTCATCATTGCACCATAGGGTCCTAGGACCGCAAAACCAGTTTAGAGTCCTGGGACACTACATCAAAGTACCACCGAGTCCTAGGACACTTTCTGAGAGGACTGTAAAATTTTGCGATAGTTGTATGAATCAGTTTCTGAAGTTTACGAAACAAGGAGTCTTCAAGACTTTTTGATACATGTAGGATTCATAAATCTCTCACCAATTTATAAATTGTACCAATGCCTGAAATCTGAAGGGGGAATAAGCATTACATAATTTTAACAAATTCTTCCTTCCATCTTTCCCTTCTCTTTTATTCCCTCTTTCTCTACTCTCCACTGACTTCCTCTCTCATTCAGCTCTTTACCTTCAGTTTTCCAAACAAATGCAGAACATTACACCCACGCCACCCCACCCCACCCCACCCCTTGTTATGCTACTTTGGCAATGTTTTTCTTTTATGCTTACCTGATCAATAAAACAACCCTAAATATCACACTATGCCAAAATTTGTCATTTTGCACAATTGAAAAAAAAAAGCATTATTCTTCTTGTTGGTGACATATGTGTTCACAGGTGATTGAAACTGCCAAATGGATACATCAACAGGCCAATGACTTCATCCACAATGTAATTAAGTGGGCACCCTCGGGGGGCACCATGATAAAACAGGATCATGACAATGTTTGCCATTTCTCATCGCTATCTGTCAAGCAGCTATTGCAGAATTTCAATTCATTCAAAACTTTTATTTTAACTTTTTATTTTTTTCTTTTTTCAATATTAAAAAACAAGAAAAAAATAAAAAACTTAAATAATAATATTAAAATGATATAATAAATAAGATCAAACACACTGAAAAAACAAAAACTATAAAATTAAAACACTAAATATACACAAAATAAATTCACTCATATATGAAACCAAATTGACTGAGAATAAAAACCATGATTTGATAAACACTATTAAAAATAGAGAATCAGACAAAATACACATTAAACCTTACATCCCAAAAGAAAGCAATCACACAGCATGCATTCCTTCCATTACGGCCATCAATTGTGGACTGAGAAAAGGCTGAACAGGCCCAAAACTCAATATTTCCTATCCTACATGTGGTGACAGGGATGTTTATTTGTGAGTGAGCAGTGTTCTGATGAGCCAAAGCCATTTGGATGAATACTTTCTGAGTTGGCCCAATATATTGCTCTGGGCCTTATCCTGTTGGAGTGATTTTCTAGCACTGCCTTGGTGATTTATGTGTTGCTGGTGAATAAATGGCTTCTCAGAAATACAAACATGAGGTGATCTCTAGGGCAGCAAGCTGCTGAAACTTAGAAGAATGTGAGGGTGTTCTTCCTGGTGATTTTGCTGGCACTGTTTCTCACCATTCTTTTTTGCTTTGGATATAGGAGTGCTTGTCTTGTACTTCCTTGGTCATGTCCTTGTAGGTGATGGTGTTAGTTTCTTTCAATTATTTTGCAATCCACAAGTTCTTTAATTGAGAGAGTGATAAAGATGGAGAATGGTGTACTTTTCTTGCTGTCAATTATGACTGTAATTATGAAGACGAGTAATTGTCAGGATCTGTTAATGACAGGTCTTCCTCTATTCTTTGTTCAATGACTTGCCTCTTTCTAGTGCCTCAAGAAGTTTTCCATTGACTGGTAATCAAAGATTGCAGTAAGCTGCCATTCAGTGTCTGAAGACAGGTCCTGTGATAGGTGTGTCCACATGCAAACTGCAGAACATCATCCTTACTGTAGATATTGCTACATGCAGCTAGGTCACAAGGTAGCCCATCCTGTTGAATTTATCTGCAATGAGTAGGCTACTCATACATTTGGCATCCACTATAGCACCTATGGAAGGCAGGACCAAATTAAGTGGGGTGCCCAGAACAAGTGATGTACAGATGATGAAAGCATTTCCAATTTATTGGTAACAGAAATTTGACCTTCAACAAGAAATCTGCTGCCCTGGCTTCTATGATACTGAAGTCATTCTTAGAGACTGATGAAGGTTGTACATTGGTGAAATGTCAGAAGTTCTACCTGCTCTTAGCATTACAGCTTGTGCAAGAGCCCTCTGCATGGCATACCTGCTCAGTACTGAAATGAGGTTTAATGTGTCGTCTGAGTTTGCCAGGCCATATCTTAGAGATCTTTCACAGACACTTCCAAATAGATGCGCCGGTTATATTCTTGGAAGAATTGCCAATGGAATTAATCATTACTAAGCCAAGATAGGGTTGCTCTGTCATAATGGTGATGCCTCCAAATCATGAAAAGAATGGACAGATGTGGCATGGTCATGTGATGTCTCTAGCTATTCCAAAATTCTTGTAGAGATCAAATTTGGCCATGACCTGGTTGCGGATTCTTTTCCATCCGAGCAGACTGAAGCCAACACTACTTCACATCTGAACACTTGGCTTCATTTTTAATTCATACCAAAGATAATTTAAACATGGGAGCATAAAGGAACCATGTGAACATCTCATAGTCTTCAATGAGGTTGAGATACACATGTAATGGACCCTGTATAGGAATAATAGTGGCTGAGTACTTGACATGAAGCAACAATTTCTTTGTCCTGTGCATCCCCATGGCCAATCAGCAACAAAGGGTGCAGCATATTCCTCAAGTTATTCCAATTGATGTTTTCAACTCGTTCAAATACATCCTGTGGTCCTCAACTGGCGTCTTCAGATAACTTAAGTCTCATCAACAAACCCACATGATGGCGTTTACTGGATGATGTGGAACTTGTACAAATTCAAGGGACACTCTAATTTGGTACCAACATCCAGCAGATATATTGGTGAATTGAGGTGGTAAAATAGGTGTGCTCAGAAAAATGCGTTACCAGTTATGGTCCTTGCACAGGTTGTTTGGACAAATCACTATGGAGCTAGTAATAAAAACGCATTATCATGGCACAGTTCAGTAGATTTCATTCACCAATGTATAAAATAAATAATAATTTGACAAGTAGATTACAGTTTAAAAACTTGAATTATGTGCTGTTTTTCAGGAATAGGAGTTGTACGGTATAAAATCAAACAGATAACAAATGCCATTAAACATTTAACAAAGGCATAACTAAAACCCAAGTTGAAACCATGCCTTGGCACCGTGACGGGCACGACATGATTGCAATGGTATGGCAGTTTCAATTCTTTGTTTGATTTTCCTCTAAGGTGGATCCCTGAAATGGCCATCGATAGGTGAGGTGTTTGAATGTCCAGGCTGAGGTCACACTCCAATGCCTTTCCTTTGGTCTGATGGATTCATCAAGGACCTTTTGTTGGGTAGTTATTGTACAGGGGTTACATATTGTAAGGCATTAAAAAATTGTGTGTTTGGCGTAACCCGAACCGACCCAAAAAAACCTGCCGACTTCGAAAGTTTTTATGCAATAACACAAAATTTAAAAATATTCTGCCGACAGACCCATTATTTCAATTGGCCAACACAAAGTACGAAAAAATAACAAAACAAGACAACAGAGCAACACACAAGTAAAACAAACGATTTTTGATGTCATTGAAAAAAGCTTTAATAGTGGAATCTTTTATTTTTTTTCATTTTAGAGTAAACATTGAGAAGATTAAAAAAAAATTTAAAATCCAACTGACCCTGATATTTTTTCTCCAGACGCCAAACATATTTTTTTTATGACTAATACAATCTCCTTATGGTACATCATTCAACTCCCCCAAATTCATTCTTCCCCATCATCATCCTCATCTCCTCTTATTCCTTATTCTTCCTCATCCTCTTCTCCTCTTCTCCCTCCCCAATTTTCCCCCTTTATTTCTCGTATTCATCTTGTCCTCAATTATCCTTACCCACCACTCTAATCATACATTTGACAACACCTACCCTCTAATTGCTACACCATTCCCTCATGGAATCCCCCAAATGCAAATTCCCAAGTGTCTGAAAAATCTTGAACTACAAGTAACCAAATTCAAATACTACATTTGGGATTTGGTTACTATCATTAACTCTCATAAAAACAACCAAGTGAATCTGGCACAGCAACCCCCCCAATGCATTTGAAATGAATCGTCTGACAGTTTAAACCTCTTTGGTATCCAAATTAAATGAAATTATAGAATTAATGAACAGTGAAGAGCCATCAAACTTGACGCCACCAAAATTAAATAGAGTGTGTGATGGAGCAACGTAAAAGGAGTGATTAAAATGCGCTGGTGGAACTGTGAACTGAAATGATGAAAAGTCTTTGAATCCAATTGAAAATTAAAAGTGTCTGAAGACGTGGAGACTTCCCAATAAGATGAAGATGATGAGTGCCTGAAACGCCCCCAAAAAGCAATTCTTTGTCTTCTAAAGATGAAATGATGATCCAAAACAGGGTGAACGGCAAACAAGATTCTGTAGAAGGTGGCTAAAATGAAAGAGCATGAAATGATATGAGATGACAACTCTTGAATTAAACTTGGCCTTCAAAATGATGGGACTAATGATCAACTCTGTAACGTCTGCTTAATGTTCTGATATTTGCAACTAAAAATAAAATGGAAAGTTCTATATTTTCATTTGCATTATATGTTACTAACTCACGCTTGCCTTTACTGTAACTGTGCCACTTGTCCTTACTTTAAACTAGCTGCCCCATAACTCCCATGCTTGAAAGCTAGCCATGTTTGTGGTGAACCATGGTGAACTCTGCACAGCCACTTGCTATCCACATCATGTTCTCTTTTGGAAGTAATCATGAAGTTGGACCTTCCTCTACAGAGGCCCCCAATTTTTGTTTGTCTCAAAGGACCCAGTTTATCCACAAACACCCTTGAAAGTTCACAAGGTTAGCTGAAAACCAAATGTGTGATCTGGCCTTGTTTATGTGGAAAGTCTTATAGATCGATGTCAAATGGCTCTGATCACAAACCTACTGATATTAAATTGCCAAATCTTCAATGGATGATTTCCGCATCAATTCCTGATTTTGATGGACAAAGTGATGGATGATCAAGATCAGGGAGTGAAAGTTGTTAGAGAGTGAGGAAAGTGCCATGTGGGACTCCGATATGGATTGAATGAATGAGGTGAAAGTGAATTTTAAAATTGGAGAAGGTGGGGGACTCCACCATTAACGAGGCTACTCCTACTTATGGTACTCAGTGAAGGTGACTAATGTGGATAGTGATATTTGTTGATGCAAGTGCAGCGTGAATCAAAGTGACACAGAGAAATGAGGCTACACCGGGTAAGTAAATACGCTTATTTATCACATTGTTTAGTAACAATCGACATTGAACCATCGCCATTGGACAGTTGGTTGTTTAATGTATTTTTTGCTACACAACAATTTCTTCATGGGAGTACCTTTGAAGTACCTATTAAGTAGCGCCACGGAGTTACCACCCGCATGGGCACCACATCGCCGGCCGCAAAAGTGGGGGTACATCGACCTGGTACAAACGCGTTAGTTAACCCCACGAGTCACACCAGGCGGGAGTACCTGCATGGTACCTCCCATGCAAATGAGCTTGAGCTCTGGGTATATATTTTAGTAACTTTATTCATTATTTAACATTTTGGTCCATGTGTTATATGTTTTTAAAACAAAATGGTCATATATAGGGGTTTTGGGTGATGCTCACTCAAATATGGACGTTACTAAGCTTGAAAATGGTCTCAGAAAGTCGTAAACAACAATGGAATGTTGGCGCCCTCTATGGTACAAAGTGCTGCCTACTAGGCAAGCGGGGTAGGTGTAGTACCTGTGAAGGTACTCCCAGAGGAGTAGCTGCAGAAGTACTCCACTACTGGTGGCTCTTACATGGGTCCTGTCAGTAACTAGCAGGCAACGACGAGAATACCCTATCGATGGGTAAGCTAATACACATAACTGCTCTCCAGCAAGGGGCTTGGTACTTTGCAAATACTTAGTTGTAGGTATTGTATCAATAATGCATCAAGGGGGTGGTACCCTTAGAGTAGAGCTTAGAGACACATGGAGTAGCCTAAGCTCTGGGTTACACCGGGAGTAGGAATCTTGCTGTAACATAGTAGTTCATACATACACATGGCACAAAATATATCGCAGTTTTTTGACATCAGTACTGTGCCAAAGTAGGACCATTTTGAAAGTTTCCGAAAATACAGATATTATTGCTCGCGTCTTGCATCTTTCATTTAACATCTCGCTTGTAAAACAAGGTGCTGAAATGGCTGAGATAGAACGCCCGAAAAGACGCAAACCCACAAAAACTCCAAAGTTGCAGTTTTGGGATTTTTCAATGGGCATTGCAGTGTACTGGCGATTACGAACACGCGACACAATTAATATTGCAAGGAGGCTTTCTCGCTCATTCAGTCGGAAAACCTATCTTTGTGTAAAAATCAATACCACGTTTATCTATTGAGTTGTACCACACAGTGCCATTGAAAAATCCAACTGCAACTTTTGGTTGGGGTGTTTGCGTCTTTAGGGCACTTTATCTCAGCCATTTTTGCACGCTTTGGTACAGCTAGGGTTAAATGAAAGAGCAAGACTCAGCAACAAAAATTGATATATTTTTTTTATTTTTTTTATTTTTCAAATCCATTTTTTCTTAAGATAGAAAAAAAAAACATGCCAGATAATTTTTGTGGCCCGTTTGTTTGTATTTACTTGGTATAGGGCTGTCTACTCATCCGGGTCACTTGCCAGTGCTAGCTGGGCTTTATCATCGGGCCATTGTTTTCGCAGGATATCTATGCGACACACAACATGTGCAGTACTTCTATATATTTGCATGCATATTTTTATATCATAGCAGATATGTAAGTTATAATTTAGGTGGACTGTTGTGATAGTTCTTAAAATCAGTGCCCAGTGGATAGTGATGAAAAGACGACAAAATGTAAACATTTTGTGGACTAGTGTGCTATCATATTGGTATCCTGATGATAATATTAGACCTATTTTCTATCATTGAAAAGATTTATATGCAAAGATGTAATAACAATTATAATAGTTTGTATGGCAACAGTATTGCTTCTCGTTATATTTGGTTAAGTGGGATACTTTTATATAAATTCGACTGTCCCACAGTCACGGCTCTGTCTTCGGAATCAGGGCACAGTAGGTTTCAATTTCAAACTTATTTATTTATTTGGTATTGCACTTTTACAACACTCGCACTTACCAACACGATGCATCCAATGTATATACAAAACAAATCAAAAACTAAAATCTTTAAAAATCCGATCACTGGGCCCTCCCTGCACCCTTGGGCAACGGTCCTTTTAATACTGCGCTGACACCTTTTGACGCCTATGGCCGCCCATACGCCCTCATACGAACCGACTTGTCCACTGATTTGATGTGATGCTTGGCACCAGAGTTTACGTACCCCTATTTAGTTTATGTAATTGTGTTGTTGATGTGTTATATCTGTTAATTTGACCAAACCTTTTACCTGTTGTTTTCTCTATGTTTTCGCTTCTTCGTACTGCACCTCAGGACTCAGGGGTGCAATGTTCTTCATAACAAAACTTATGTGCTCTTTCAAACGTTGGATAGCAGAAGTTTGAACCTTCATGACCAAAGGCTGTATATGTCAAAAATCAATTACGCTGCAATTTGAGCAATACTGTTGAAGTAGTGTTTAGACGGTATATATGGTGAATTCCTTTAGCATCGAGGCCTTCATTCTGAATCAAAGTAAAATAATATGGTCAGATAAATAAAATAAGAAACATCAACTAGAGCTTACAGAGCATGACCCTAAATGTGATCAAAATAGTTGGGGTACCAACACAGGTACTCCCCTCTCCATGCAGCGACTAGTTAAAACGTTAAAAAAAATTCACACACATGGTATTCAAATTACCACTGGCCTGTGGATTGGGTTGACTCAGAGGGATATTAGTCTCCATTACCAGTCGTTTATATGGGTTGGTACATTTACTGCACCCACTTTGCATGCTCCCAGTTGAATTCAGCAGCCTTGACGGAATAAAGTGCAGGGAATACTGTACTTTATTCCGTCAAGGCTGCTGAATTCAACTGGGAGCAGAAAAGGTGGGGTCACAAAATGTACCAACCCCATTTATACCACAGACCCTGGGAGGGTCTAATATATCGTCGCCCACATCACATACTGTCGTATTTTACAAAACACGTTTTCCGAGAAAATCGCAATTCAAAATTTATCGCGACATTTCATGTCTATACGGTAAAACAAGCATAAAAGAAACATCTAGACTTTACTGTTTTGAAGAAAACATTTTAAAGTCCAATATAAACCATAAATCCAACTTAAAACTGCAATTATATTATCTTAATTAGGCTACAAAGTTATAAGTCTGTATGTGAAATCAGAAATAGTGTATATTGCAAAATACGACGCATATTACACCGTTGTTTTTCAATGTACGTAAAATAGATCACTATGTGAAAAGCTTGTTTACGAAATAACGATGGAAATACGTCAAAATAGATCTGTATGTGAAATCGTTAATTTTGAGATCGGCAAAATAGAACGCTATATCAAACACGTGTAAATGAATGGCGATTTTAAAATACGACAGTATGTGAAACACGGATATGATGATTTTGAGAAAATGTCAAAAATCAGTAATTATAAACTAATTAATTAGGCATCCTTACATTTTGAAACTTTGTGGATGGCAAGAACTCGATGAACTTAGTAAGTAGGCTGAATTTCGCAAAAACCTTAAAAATGTGAAATGCGACAGTATGTGATGCGGGCGACGATATATTATACACAAATTTAGTTTGACATCAGAATTCAAAGGAAAGTTGTTCTTTCAACTGCAGCATATAAATAGCCAAAACACATTTGAAATATTGTTTGTTTGATACATTGCATT
>JAMKCH010022940.1:0-24929 GCA_023653785.1 Ophioderma brevispina
CTTGGTCTAAAACCCATTTGGTCTAATACCCATTTGGTCTAATATCCAATTTGCTCTAAAACCCATTTGATCTAATAATCCATTGGTCTAATTCATCTAGTCTAATATTCATTTGGTCTAATACCATTTGGTCCAATGCCCATTTGGTCCAGTATCCATTGTCAATCGTTCATATCGGTCAATATATTTGTCACTTTTATATCCATGATATTTTATGGCTTGAATCAGATGATCAATTTTTTTTTTGAAAGAACGAAGAGAAAAGTAAGAAAAAGAGAAAAAATAAGTGCATTATGACCGTGTTTTTTAAAGCATGATTTTCAATATAAAATAATTAAAATCTGTTTTCTCTATTTCATATGAGACACCCACCTCCATACGTAAGTATGTTCAGATAGGGGACATTCTTGCTATAAAATGATAGGTTTGGAATGACTACATTTGGTCATCGAACGTTGCCGCCGTTACATGACAGTTTGTAGCGTTCTTTGTCTGTGGTTGAATATTCTTGTATGAAAAATGAAAAAAAAATGGTGTGCATTCTGCTTTAATTTAGTTGTCTTAATCTTGTTCCATACATTAACTTGGTATACTTGGCTCATATTGTATCATTCTTTTATCCTTGATGTGTGTTGTATGAGTACTTGACCGTAGGATGCACATACTTTGCATTCCCATAAGAACGCCATGCAAAAAAAAATGGGACAATGTGAAATCACACGTCTAATGTAAAATGGTCGTTAACTTAATTATACAGGGCGAGTAAGAAAAAAAGGACCCCTATCGTATATCTTTCAGAAGAGTTCTATCTCTATCTCCCTGGAGGGAATATTGGAAGAATACGAAGAGGGGAAGAGAACAAGTTGGGAAACTCTGGTTGGTCTCGAACCAGGGGCCCCACTCCCTGACCTGTAGATATCACGCTACGGCGGCGGTGTCGCCAGCGATTTAGTTGACCGTATGTATGTTCGTTCAATGACGTCATTGCTGCATTCGGGGGACTTTGTCCATTTTCTCACTCAGTGAATTGGGGGTTTTGGTTTGTTTTGGTGGAGTTAGGGTTAGTGGTGAAAAAATTCATTGAAAAAGCACTTTTTAAAATGTTATCGGGTAGGCAGGCGGTGGCACGGCCAAGCTTTCATCATAGAGCAAAAAATGACGAACGAGTCATTGGCCGAGCCTGAACAGTGACCGGACTTTGAATACTGCATGCACTGTGCGCGTTATAAATAGATCAGTGAGTACGGTGGCGAGTGGGAATTCCCGTACGGAGCCGCGACCGTTTAAATTACCTTGCTTTAGTCAGTGGTATATAATTGTGCTGCAAAACGATCATCAAAGAGTTTGTAAAGACGGGACATGAGAGGATTGCTACATTGCAGGTAAAGAAATCATTCCACGGGTGCTACCTGTACCGGGAATGGTACATGGTTCCGCAGCTTATAAATAGCGGTGACCTTGGCGATTGAACATGAGGTCAAACAAGGCCTCGTTCAAAATCGATCCCGTTTGTACCGTTTTTATACAAATAAATACTTACATGGAGTTGATTCTTCACGCACACACGAATTTGAGTGGAACAAATATTGATTATTAAAATTATTTCGACTTAGAATATTTGTCAAGTTTTCGTGATTACGTGCTAAACCCTATTGGGAACGGCAAAAAATGACGCTATCTTGGCCGCCCCCCCGGTGTATGGCATATTGGGCTACAAATAAAGATAACGCTTCATTTTCTACTCAACATCGCTATCAAAGAGAGGGTGCAACAAAGTCGTAAATGGACATTTTTGGCGAAATTGAGTAATTGATATAATATGAAAAAGTAGATCATTACGCTAATTTGATCTACATTTCACGGTGACAGGCGCAATATTATGCAGCGTGTATAGATACGAATTTGTTGCACTAAAAATTGAAAGTTTGTTGAGTGCAATAAAGTCGTAACTGGTAGATACGACTTTGCACGACACGTGGGAAAAACAGTATGTTAAATACGACATTTTTATTTCTTGTAAAGCGATGGTTTTTAAAAAGGTGTATAAGTAAAAAAATCTCAAAATATTTTGTGAAAGAGCAATTCATTTTACCAAATTTATTGCTAATTTATGCTAATTCAAAACAAAAAGGACACGGGAGTGTCACAATAGATCACTGCTAAAACCTATCTTTTGTCATGGTCATGATGGTGTCATTTTCAGACTAATGATTTTACCATGGTATATTTCACATATTCTAAACACAACATCAAAAGTAAGTTCCCCCAAAAAGAACCTACTGTAATTTCCAGGATATCCGTTTTTTTTTAAGATGAAACCTAGTAAAGGTTATAACTATGGTTGTTAGGAAGCTGTGTTGTGAAAATGAGAGGAAGCGGTTACTTCACGGCTGAATGAGCACAAATTAAAGAAAAAAAGAGGCATTTTTAAAAACTGCAAAAACGCCAATCATGATGACGCATGCCAGCTTCCAACAGGCCAGTTGCAATTGCCCTATCCTGGACAGATAACCTGGGCATGATTAATTAGTGCAATCCCAGTTTGGACTTAAATTTATCGGGCCGTATTCTCAAACGATTTTTTGTTTAAAATAAACGGTGGCTAGGCCTCCTAAAATGTGGTTAGCTAAACGCACTGTTTAAAAAACCGCAGGTTAAATATTTTAACAAGTCGTTTAGCTAACCACTGTATTTCAACGCCGTAAATATCATCCACCGAACTGTGACTTATCTTCGCCTATATCATTACGTGTGCGTGATATGCCAGACAATGCCTTCCGTAGTTGTAAATGCAACGCATGAAGCCCACGGGTAAATTTCAAGAATGTCACGTTACGCAAGGAGCTTTAAAAGTTGAATGATGGAGACAAAAGCCCGGACCTATTTAAAACTGTTTTATGTCGTTGTGCCCAATTGGGGGTGAAGCCCATTCAAAACCAGTCGTCCGTGCGGGCGCTGACATTTTGAATATTGCACGGAATAATTATTAGTTTGGGTGCTTGTATACACACATAACGTCAATTCGATACAAACAATCCGCCAAAATATCAGTTGTTGGATGTTGGGTGCTATTGGGTGGTTAAATTTTGTCCTACCCATGGCCACACAACGAATGAAATGACACATCAGTCGTCTTGATTTAAATAAACCGCCTCAATGAATACATCTTTTCACCTAAGCGCGCATTGCATTATGAGAAAAAAGAGTATCTGAGCACAATGATCCAGGTACACTATTATTACACCTGGCCACCTCTAACACATACATTAATTTGTATCACTACCGATTAGTGTATATGCAAAGCGGCACCCACAGTATGTGGAAGAAGCGGAGGCAGCCATTGCTTTCTATTGTTGGTACTCTATGTTTTCTTTGTGGTCGGCAAAACTTTGTTATGCAGGTCCATGTTAATATCAATACCATGCCATTATTTTTTTTCCTTTTTTCTCTGAATGAGGGCATTGCGTTACACGCTTTGCGTTTTGCAGTGTCCTCGCCCAGTAAACTTTATTTATGTACAGATAAAAATATCATTTATTATTTGTATTTCAATTATATATTAATCATCTTCTATTGTCCAGTACCTGTATATAAATATTGTTGATGGACGAATAAATATATATGAATGAATGAACATGCGAGACGGTGTATTTCTAAAGATTACGTAACGTTTTGCCTCTCTATCTATATAGAACCTCTTTGAGTTTGGGTGCTTGTATACACACATAACGTCAATTCGATACAAACAATCCGGCAAAATATCAGTTGTTGGATGTTGGGTGCTATTGGGTGGTTAAATTTTGTCCTACCCATGGCCACACAACGAATGAAATGACACGTCAGTCGTCTTGATTTAAATAAACCGCCTCAATGAATACATCTTTTCACCTAAGCGCGCATTGCATTATGAGAAAAAAGAGTATCTGAGCACAATGATCCAGGTGCACTATTATTACACCTGGCCACCTCTAACACACATCAATTTGTATCACTACCGATTAGTATATATGCAAAGCGGCACTCACAGTATGTGGAAGAAGCGGAGGCAGCCATTGCTTTCTATTGTTGGTACTCTAGGTTTTCTTTGTGGTCGGCAAAACATGCGAGACGGTGAATTTCTAAAGATTACGTAACGTTTTGCCTCTCTATCTATATAGAACCTCTTTGTCTCTATCTATATAGAACCTCTTTGGTTGTGCCGCACTTACTATGATTCAATACTATAACAGATAAACACGAGCATGAAAATAGAAGCAAGGGAAAAATGGACGAGAAGAAATGAACCGAGGACTCGGAAAAGAAAGATAAGAGAAATAAAGGAGGTAACTGGTCTAACCACAAGTATCCCATAAAGCTGAAAATATCAGGCATTGATGAAAACGTGAAGTTAAACACGACTTAAACTACCCCCGGACCAAGTCTAAGTTTAACAACGTTTTAGGCATTCAAGATTCAAGATTCAAGATTCAATTTATTTAGCATAACATATCGTACATGACAGCAATGTTTATTACAGTATATTATATAATAATACAAAATGAAACAATTGAAAACTGTACTAAATGAACAGGTGGGGGATATGATATGCTAGGACCAGTAATGGACAACCCGATAGGGCTTATGGTTATTGCTGGCCCTGTAATACATATTTTAATAATATTTTAATACAAGTAAAAAACTAAAAATTACAATAAGTTTACAAATAAGGGATGATAGAATATTACAAGATAAGTATACATAACAAAACGAAAAAAAACAAAAACTGTTATCTAAGCTAACAAACACTTAACGAAAACGGGAATTTGGGACATAAAGGAAGACTTTTCAAACATGTCGTGTTGAGTATGTAATGCAATGCCATAAGAGGAAGCAGAGGGAGATGAGGAAAAGTGAAGAAAAGAAAAAGAAAAAAATAAGGAGTGAGATAGAAATGAGATGAAGACTAAAGTAGGAGAGAAATAAGATTGGGGAGGGAAATTAAAAGAAATTTACTGGGTTAGGGAAATGTTTTTTCAGGTGGCTTTAAAAGTATTTTTGTTGTGAATTGTTGGGATGGATTATGGAAGATATTCCAAAGTTTTGCGCCCGTGATATGAATAAAGTGCTTTTTCAGAGGCAGATTTTGGGAGGGAAGATTGAAGTTTTGGTTGTCTGGTGTTATAGCTGTGATTTGTCTGTTTGTGGTCAAGTAATTGCTGAAGTTCGGAGCTAGGTAAATGATTGTTGTGATAGTCAAAATGAAGAGCGCTGTTTGAAAGTGGTTGAGGTGCTATAATTTAAGTGTTTTCAGTGGAGTGAAATAAGGGCAAAGGTGAGTTCTGGGAGGTGAGTTTGTGATAGTGCGGAATGGCCCTTTCTGTGTGATTGTTTAGTTTGGTGAGTCGTGAAATGCATGCTAGTTGGAGGCCCAGATGATGTTTTACCGTAACTAAGGTATGGAAGAACTAGTGTGTTGTAAAGGGATTTTAAGGTGTAGTCTGAAGGTGGGTTTAGCTCTGTATTGTACCAATTGCGTGAGAAGCTTTGGTTGTGTGACAGAATTGATGGTCGTTCCAGGTTAGTTTGTCGTTCGATTTGAATGCCAAGAAATTGTTTGTGTGTGTACTGGGAGATTGTTGGTTATCTATTGTTAATGTTGATTGTGATTAGGGTTGTGTGTAGAGAAAAGCATGTAGTAGTTTTACAACATTGAGTGAAGTTGTGTTTGCCCGAAACAGTCAGTGATTTTTGCGAGTTCATGATGTCATGTTGTTAAAAGTGATTACTGTTAGGGTTGTGAAAGAAAATGTTTGGTCATCTGCAATAAGATAGTTTAGTGTGTTGGAGTTGTTGGTGATGTGTCATTCATGTAAATGAATGAAAAGTAGGGGTCCAAGGATGAGCCTTGCGGTATCATTGGCCATACGAGTCATAACTGTCAATTTCCGCTCGCAGAAATATTTCAGGCGAGCTGAAATTCGATTTCAGCGAGCCGAAATTATCCAATAAACATTATGGATACTGGCGGCACTGGACCAATCAACATAAACGTTTTTTCAGCGAGCAGAAATGTTTGAAATCATTTCAGCTCGCTGGAAATTAATTTGACCTCGCGAAATGAATTTTCGGCTCGTCGACATTCAACAACTGAGCCATCCGTTCAAAGTACTGGAATTTCTGCTCGCCAAAATTAAAAGGCCGTGCATTTCTGACTCGCCGAAATAAATTATGTGGCGAGCGAAATTCATTGCTCTTTTCCCATGGTGGAATTTCAGCCGATGAAAAAAAAGGTTTTCCTATTGGCTGTAATTCAGCGAGCTGAAATTAAGTTTGGCGAGTAATATTCATTCGCGAGCGGAATTCATTGTTTTTCATGGCTGGATTTCAGCTCGCTGAAAAAAAGTTTTCCTATTGGCTGTAATGTCAGCGAGCAGAAATTATGTTGGCGAGCCGCCGAAAAAAAACAAACCTTTATTTCGGCTGAGCGAAATCATTGTTTTCATGGCTGGGAATATTTCAGATCGCTGAAAAAAAAACGTTCTCTTGCTGGATTTCAGCGAGCAGTAATTAATTTGGCGAGCTGAATTCATTTCGGCGAGCAGAAATTACTGCTTTTCATTGCTGGAAATTTCAGCCGGCTGAAAAAAACGTCTCTATTGGCTGGAAATTTCAGCTCGCTGAAAAAAAAGTCTTCCTATTGGCTGGAATTTCAGCTCGCTTGAAAAAAAACGTCTCTATTGGTGTAATTCAGCGAGCTCGAAATTAATCTTTGGCGAGACTCAATTCATTTCGGCGAGATAAGTCATGGCTTTCTTGGTGGAATTTCAGCTCGCGAAAAAAACGTTTCCTATTGGCTTATGTTTAATGTCAGCGAGCAGAAATTAAATTTTGGCGAGGCCGATTTATTTTTTTTCTATATTCATTGTCGGCTGAGCAGAAAGAAATTCATTGTTCATTGCTGGATATTTCAGCTCGCTGATGAATGAAAAAAACGTCTTCCTATTGAGCTGTTGTAATTTCAGCGAGATGAAATTAATTTTGGCGCGCCGAAATTCATTTCGGCGAGCATCAAGTAATTGCTTTTCAGTGGCTGGAATTTCAGCTCGCTGAAAAAACGTTCTTCCATTGGCTGGAATTCAGCGAGCAGAAATTAATTTTGGCGAGCTGAAATTCAATTCGGCGAGCAGAAATTCATGCTTTTCATGGCTGGATTCAGCTCGCTGAAAAAAAGTCTTCCTATTGGCTGGAATTTCAGTCGCTTGAAAAAAAAAAAACGTTCTTCCTATGGCTGTAATTTAGCGAGCCGAAAATTAATTTGGCGAGCCGAAATTTCATTTCGGGCGAGCAGAAATTCATGCTTTTCATTGGCTGGAATTTCAGTTCGCTGAAAAAAACGTTCAACCCTCCCAATCCTCCCCCTCCCCCTGTCTACGCACCGTTCTCCCCTGCCAGTATCCTCTTTTTATACCCCCCCATTTCCCTCCTCTCTCACCCTACTTGACTCACCCCACATGTCTCGAATTCCTACCCCACACACTCTGTCATGGCACTCTTCTTTTTCTTCCTCTTGGCTGATTAATTTCAGGAGCGAAATAATTTGGGAGAGCCGAAAATTCTATTTACGGCGAGCAGAATCATTGCTTTTCCTTGGCGGAATTTCAGCGAGCTGAAATGACAAAATGGTCTTCCTATTTGGCTGTAATTTCACGAGCAGAAATTAATTTCGGCGAGCTGAAATGCATTACTTATGAACGAGTTAGCCAGGTTAATTTTGCCTCGCATTAAAAAAAACGATTCTTGATTGGTTGTATTTCAGCGAGCGGGGAATGAATTTTGTCGCAGAAATTAATTTCGGCAAGGTGAAATTAGTTAAAAAGATTTCAGCTCGCAAAAAAAGGCACTTTTCATTGGTTAAAAGAGGCTCGACTTAATTTTGATTGGTTGGATTAGCAATTTCTGCTCGTGAAATTAATTCTGCGAGCAGACATTAATTTCTGGAGCAGAATGAGCTGTTAGACTCGTTGGCCAATGATATGCGGGACGCCACTGTGATAGGTTTGATGGATGATGCGTGGAGTGCACGTAGACTGATTGTGACTTACGCGGTTTTAGAGGTAACTCCTGAACCACTAAGGACTACACCCAGGACCCGTAGTAATGATAAAGCTGTGACAGTGATAGATTTGTGTCAATGGTTTGTAGAAAGGCCTTAATTGGAGCGATCCAGGAATACCCATGGTATGAAGTTATTTTAGGCAGGTTGTTGAGGTTGGTGGTGTAGTGTTCGTCCAAGTGCGTGCCATTGTAAGTTGAGCGTTTGGGCCTAAAAACCGTATTGTTCATCGACAAGAAGGTGGTGCTTTTTGAAGAATGTAGACAGACGTGTATACACGATTTTTCAAGTTAGTAGTTTTGAAAAAAGATTTGGAAGAACAGAAATGGGCCTGTAATTTGCAATGTTATGTGCGTCTTGTTTTTGTAATAGGAATGACTTTGGTGATAGGTGATTGGGAAAGTCGGTGAGAAGTGATTGGGTAAATATGTGCATTCAGAGGCGAAATGATGTTATCTATGATGTTAGCCATCCGGGATCTTATATTGTCGGTAACCGCACTTTTACCGGTTTCAGTAGGTGGCGAAGGTTGTGCATTTCATCTTAGTTAACTGGATTCAGGAAAATTGAGGTGAATGTGTTTTTGGCAGGTGTTTGTTAAATGAGTTATTTGAGGTGGAATTGTTGCCAAGTTTTTGCCCAGGTTAGTGAAGTGATCGTTGAAGGCGTTAGCTATGGCAAGCGGGCGTCAGTTATTGCTTATTATTATGGAGTGAAAAGGTCAGGGACCCGTTTTGTGACAACCTTCTGCCGAGAATGTTGTGGAGAATGTTCAGGTTTTGGCAAGATCATTTTTGAGTTTCTGAATTGTCGGTTGTTGTGTTTTTTCCTGGGCAAATCGGAATAATGTGAGTAATTTGTTTTTGTATTGTTTATATTGTGTTTGGTTGCGGTGTGTTTTCTCAGGTATGTTCTTGTAGAGGCCGTGCTTGTGTTGATGATTGGAAATTGCTGTTGTCATCCAGGGCTGCTTGTGGTTCCGATTTTTTAGGGTCTTCTTTCGTAAGGGAATTGTTGACTCGTCTTTAATGTCTTGGGTCTAAGTTGGTAATGAAGTTATTGTACGCTATGTTAGGATCATTTTCGGTAAGTATATGTCCCATGTATTCAGTGTTGAGGTCTACGGTTTTAAATGTGCGAATTGTGGGGTTTTTTTTTTTTTCTGTCCAAGGTTAGTTTCTTGTTGGTTTCAAAATCACAAAGCAGCATTACAAACAATCACTTACAATTACAAAAAAAGGATTCAACAAAAAAAATAGCAAGAAAAAGATCACACACAGGTAGTAATATCGAGGAACACCAGTTGAGTAAGGTAAGCACCAGTTTAGAAAAAGACATGCAGTTATGTTACCGACTTAAAGCGTGAATCAAAAGTCGAACCCTCCATTTTCTATAAATGGCTTGAAAAGTTTTCCCCCTTTTCATAGCAAAGTGGGAAAAGTAAAGTCTGTCTCCCTATTAACATTAATAAAATTTTAACAAGCTGCAAATGGGGCTTTCTAAATGAAAACTTACAAAACATAAATATAACTTTGACACACCAAAAATAATCATGACGACCCCCAGTTTACTCCTTACAAAAACCCACCAATACCTCACCCATACTCCCAAGTTTGAAATTAGAGAGAAATCAATATATCATGTTTATCCTGAATGATGCTGACAAGATCACCCTCCCCCCACACACCCCCCACTAGGTTCCACCCCCATCCTACCACCCACCCCCTCCAACAACCCATCTCCCAAAAAAATATGAGCTACATTTGTTTCCCGGAACCACTAGACCTTGTTACAAAAGTCACAAAGTTGGAATCTTACGATTAATTTTAAAAAAGAAATCATTAAACGAATTGGCTTTAGGAAAAACCTTAAAATAACAAGGAGCGGCGCTTTGTATCAATTGAGCCTTTAAGTTGCGTAAAGGAATTTCTTCCCAGTCCGGTCCTCAGGTCATCAGCAGCAAATCAACATTAACAAGAGTTTTCCCAAAAACTCAAATACGACTCTCAGGACACACGTCTCTGTCAAAATGGAATATGCAAAATCTTCTTGGGATCTTCGAAACCCTACCAAGCTGAGAACGTGAGATCCTCAAATAATGTCAAACTTATCTGATTTGACCCCTGGAAGCCACAAGACGGGGATAATTTCATGAGAGAAAATTAAATTTCCTCCTTCTTCATAAGGCACTACACAAAATCCAAAATCAGTTCTTCAAAAGCTTACTCCGGGACGAGGTGGGTTTTTTTTTTTTTATTTAAAAGATCATGAATGTACCAAAATACCATTGTTCAAACCAGTTCTCCGAATAAAATGTATTTCTTAGTTTTGGATCTGATATTCGATTTGTACCATAAACACTGATTACCAACCAGTCAGAAAAGCTCGTGTTCATAAATGCTGGCCAAGCTCTGTTCACGATATAACATACAGGTCCCTGACAGCGTCAGCTCTAACTGAAGAACTATGAAGGTATTACCGAGGAATCAGGAGCATAAGGTTTCCACAACATATCCCCATAAAGCTGGTCCATACCAGATAATTCATGTGTTCCAAAAGTTTCAAAGTTATAATCGAACAACAATTTAACCCACATCATTTTGAGCAACAGAAAAATAATAAGAGTCAATACGAAAGGACCACAATGGTTAAATTGTTACGAAATATACATCTTTAACTCTTTATCACCAATGGAATGCCTTTGATATTAACATTTTACGGACGCAACTGTGATAGGTTTTGAAATGATGATCGGGTGGAGTGCACGTAGACTGATTGGAGCGTTTAGTTAGGTAACTCCTGAAACACTCCAAGGCTAATCACCACGACACCGTAATGTAAAGCATTGTGAAGAAGAATGTTGTGGGTCAATGGTGTCGAAAGCCTGGGAGAGATCCAGGAATACCCCTCTGGTATGGAAGTTTATTTTTTATTGCAGTTTGAGGTTGGCTATGTTATTCCAGGAGTTGCCAGTAAGTTGAAGCGTTTGGTCCTAAAACCGTATTGTTCAGCGACAAACTGTTGTGCTATTGAAGAATGTAGACAGACGTGTAACATGATTTTTTCAAGTATTTTGAAAAGATGAAGAACAGAAATGGGCCTGTAATTTGCAATGTTATGATTGCGTCTTTGTTTTTGTAAATGGAATGACTTTGGCGGATTTGAGGTGTCGGGGAAAGTTTCCGGTGAGAAGGTGATTGTTTAAATATGTGCATCAGGCGAAATGATGTTATAATATGATTTGTTAGCAATTCCCGGGATCTACTTGTCGGGACCCGCCACTTTGTACCCCGGTTCAGTGTGGCGAATTTGGTGCATTTCATCTTCAAGTAACTGTATTCAGGACATTGGAAGTGAAGGTTTTTTTGGAAGGTGTTTGTTATGAGTTTATTTAAGGTGGAATTTTGTTAGCCAATTTTTGCCCAGGTTAGTGAAGTAATCGTTTTGAATTCGTTAGCTAGTTCAAGCGGGTCGTTATCTGCTTATTATTATGAGTGAAATTTCAGGACCCTGATTTATTGGGACACCTTCCTGCCTAGAATGTTGTTGAGGAAGGTCCATGTGTGGCAATCTTTTTGCGTTTTCTGAATTTTTTCGGTGTTGTGTTTTATTCTTGGCAATACGAATAGAGTGAGTTAATTTGTTTTTGTATTGTTATATTTGTTTGGTTGCTGGTGTGGTTTTTCTTCTTTATGTCTTGTAGAGCCGTGCTGTGTTTGATTGACTTTGGAAATTGCTGTTGTCTTCCCAAGGGCTGCTTTGGTTACGATTATTTAGGGTCTTCTTTTGTAAGGGGACTGACCGCTGTGTAATGTTGGTATAAGTTGTAATGAAGTTTGCTGTACGCTAGTTTGATCTTTTCCTTGTAAGTATATGTTCCATTAGTCAGTGTTGAATTCTACGGTTTAAATGTGCGAATGTTTTTTTTTTTTTTTTTCTTTCCTTTTTGTTTGGGTTTTAAAAAATCCCAGCAGCAAATTACAAACATCACTTACCAATTACAAAACAGGATTCAACCAAAAAATAAGCACGAAAAAAGATCACACACAGGTAGTACATATGAGGTATACAACCATTGAGTAGCACCAGTTTAGAAAAAGACATGCATATGTTACCGACTTAAGGATAATCAAAAGTCGAAACCTCCATTTTCTAAAATGGCTTAAAAGTTTCCCCCCTTTTTCATGCACAGAGTATCGGTGCTCCCTATTAACCTTAATAAAGCTTTACAAAGCTGCAAAATGCGGGCTTCTTACAGTGAAACTTACCAACATCGATATAATATTGACACCAAATAAAATAAGTGAAAAGGTTCCCTTAAAAACCCCAAACATCTTATCAAAGTTTGAATAGAGAAATCAATGGCATGTTTATCCTGAATGATGCTGAAAAGATCCCAATAGGCTTAACATACTCAATTCCCAAAAAATATGAGTAATTGTTTCCGGAAATTTTTTTACAAACAGGTTCCAAGTGGGAATCTTTACGCATTAATTTTAAAAAGGAATAAATAAAAGAAACAACTAAAAATATATAAAAACCTTAAAATAAAAGAGCGGAGTTTTGTATTAATCGAGCATTTAAGTTGCGTAAGTGAATTTCTTTCCAGTCCGTGTCCTCAGGGTCATCAGCCGCAACAACATTAACAGAGTTTCCCAACTCAATACGACCTAGGAACACAACGTCCTCTGTCAAAATAAATATGCAAATCTTGGATCGTTCGGACCTCTAACAGCTGAGCAGTGAGATCCGCAAAATGTCAAGAACTTATGTTGCCCCTGCATTTGACCCCTGAAACCACAGCGGGGATCCATTTCATGAAAAATTAAATTTCCTCCTATCTTCATAGAATCACCAATCCAAAATCACGTTCTTCAAAAGCTTACTCCCAGGGAGAAGGTGGGTTTTAAAAAGATCATTAAATGTACACAATACCATTGTCCACCCAGTTCTCAGAAAAATGTCTTCTTAGTTTTGGATCTGAGTAATTATTCACTGTTACCATAAACACTGATAATACCCCAAAGTCGAACATGTTTTATAACCATAAATTTGCTGCACTCTGTCACGATACTACATAACATACCAGGTCCTGCAGAGTCAGCTAACTGAGACACTATGAAGGTTTTAAGAACATCAGGCGATAGATTTCCACAACATATCCCCATAAAGCTGGTCCATACCAGATAATTCATGTGTTCCAAAAGTTTCAAAGTTATAATCGAACAACAATTTAACCCACATCATTTTGAGCAACAGAAAAATAATAAGAGTCAATACGAAAGGACCACAATGGTTAAATTGTTACGAAATATACATCTTTAACTCTTTATCACCAATGGAATGCCTTTGATATTAACATTTTACGGACGCAAGGGACCATCGTTTCAATAACTAAATGTGCGAATGTTGTATTCGGTAGTCACGTTAGTGTTGTGTTTGTGGCATGCTTGATGCTTGAGAGATGTAATGCGGAATATTGGGAAGTGATCTGTATTTGCTTTTTTTTTTTTCTCTCCTGCGTCACAAGTCAGAAATATCCTGGTGTGGAGTCTGTGCGTGAGTTGTGTGATAAAGTTATCAATGAGCGTGGCTTTGTGTTATGCGTAATCTTGTAGGTCTGTTAATTTTTGGGATCTAGAGTTTGCAAGTGATGTGTTAATAAAGTCATTAATGGGTGGATGAGTGGAGATGGCGTTAACTTGAGAAGATTGATATTATGTCACCGACAATATAGACATGACGGTTGGTTTTATTTAGGTCAGTGAGAAGCTGCTCGAAGCTGTTGATAAAATTTTGGATAGAGTGTTCATGCAGTCCTGTAAATACCTCCGACGGTTAATGTTTTGGGTCTATTATTGTTGTGTTTACTGTTGAGTTCAATGAAAGTGATCAAATTCTGGTTGGCTGGTGTTTGTGTCATGATTTTTGTATGAGAGTTGATTTTTTTATGAAAGCCAAACTCAACTCTCCCACTTCCTCTGCCATTGAGTGTCCCTGGAATGTACGTGTGCCATTTAAATGATGGTGTTGATTTGGTAATGCAGTAAAGCTGTTCTGAAAATGCTAAGAAGAGAAAGAAATGTTGAGGTGATCCGGTAGTTAGTGATTTCTCATGTGATTTTGTGATACTACGAGACAGTTGAAATGGAATAGGGACATGAGTCCGATGCTTGAGGGATTTATTAATGTGTTGAAAACTGTCGTCTGTGTGATAAGCGGGAGTCAGAACCAGGATGGTTTGCGGGTGTGATGAAGGATGGTGGTCACATGTTTGAGATTATATGGGGTCTTGTAAGTAATGGATTGATATGCAAAGGGAGTTAAGTTTTGATATGTTTTCAATTTAGTGTTGGTGAAAAATTCAATTAGGGATGCTCGTTAAGTCATCGTCGTGAACTGGTGGTTAAATGGCATTTCGTATATTGCATGGGCATGCATATGAAACGATAAAAATCAAGGAAAAGTAATAGAGAGTTATGAGAGAGAGAGAGAGAGAGAGAGAAAGATGGAACGGATGAGGTTGGTTGAGAAGGAAGTAAGAAGAGATCAACTTGCGAAACCGGTACGTCGGAGATATCAGTGAGAATACCATTGTCAAGATGTGTTGACAAGTCAGACAAGACGAATACAACAAATACTAGCCACATAGTAGAACAAACAGGGGGAATAAGAAAATTTACAAAATGCTAAGGATTATTTTATACAAAAACAAAGTACAGCATTTGTCCCATAACTTGGGTCACGTACATAAAGGGAAACAGACTTACCAAAATACAATTAATTAAGATTATTTATACATCAACTTAGATACACCTTTACTTAAACTTTAGTTGCTTACAATTTCAAAGACTTTACAATTATGTAGTGTGGAAAAATAAACATGTTTTTGGTCACAAAAGACCTGAGGAATTAATGACAATGGGGTGCAAGGTCATTAACATGTGGAAAATGCACTAGCTTTGACTATCTTCATAAGACAAGCAGAGCAGAGAAAACGGGAGGTGACAGCATAAACACTGGTATCGTTTCGAACTCAGGGGTAGCATTGAGCGAGCGCAGGAACAGAGTAAATAGGTAGGACGGATACCAGGGTTTAGTCTGTCAGTTGTGCAATTTTTAAAACGATGTCGGCTAAAATTTAAACCGCGTTTAAAGTTAACCATGCTTTGAGAATTGCGTTATTTTATCGGGCGTTTAAATTGCGATTTAACCATGATTAGAGTTTAAACAAATCGTTTGAAGAATACGGGCCATCATCTTTAATACTGTACGTATGCTTGTGTTTGTTGTTTTTGGTTAGGTGAGTGTTTTTGTGGGCAGGAATTTATTGGTTGTGTATCCCCTACATTTTTGATTAACCAGTCCCTTTGTGAATTGACATTTGTTTCACCATTCATAATCCGTATAATGATGAATGCTCCAGTATCCCATTATGGATGTATTTAAAGAGTTTCTATATAGATAGAGAGGCAAAACTTACGTAATCTTTTAGACATTTCACCGTCTCGATGTGTTGCCTACCACAAAGAAAACCTAGAGTACCAACATTAGAAAGCACGGCTTGCCTCCGCTTCTCACAATACTGTGTGTGCCGCTTTGTGCATATACACTAATCGGTAGTGATACAAATTAATGTAGTGTTAGAGGTGGCCAGGTATAATAACAGTGTACCTGGATCATTGTGCTCATATACTCTTTTTTCTCATAATGCAATGCGCGCTAGGTGAAAATGTTATTGTACCGAGCCTTGGGTCGGAAGAGTAGGAAACGCACACCTATAGGTTCTGGAAAGGATTTGGGAGGAGAAGACAAAGATAGTGGTTGAGATTGATGGATGACGATGGATGAAACTGGAGAATACTGGGTGAAAAATAATATGATATGTAAATGTTCTGCACCCCCTACTCTCTGTGTATCCACCGTCAACCCCTCTTGAAGTGGAATAAAATTTACGGAAGGATTCCTTAGCCCGATCGGGAGGACTAAGATGAGACCTCGACCTCCGTACATCAGCGGTTCTAGGATGCTCCAAACGTAGTGGTCTGTCTCGAAGAGAAAAGTTGAGATTTGATAATAAAACGAATGGTTTATTTTTAAATAACCGATGAGAGGGAAAAGTGAAGGTGATTGGCTGTCAATTTGCAGAGTTTTTGTAAAATGATCAACTTTGAAATGTCCAGTAAAATTTAATAATGGAGTTCAGACCTAAAACATCATATGTGTTTTTGACGTAGTAAGAAGCTTTTTTAATATTTGTAAGTCAACCAAATCTTACTGACACAAATGATCTGTTTTTAATCTGAATGACCGGTGAAAAAATAATTGTCTCTGGTTTATTAATGTCTTGGTCGACATTTCCTCCGGCAATCGAAGGAATCGTAGACTTGAAGATAACCGTTGGACTCAAGTTGACTTGCAGACTTAAACTTTACACAAACTCACAACGTAACAAGCGAGCCATTCCTTATGGGCAGATGACAATAATTATTTGTCACTACTTGAGAAATGTTCTTACGTCATCCTACCATGCGAGTGAGTTCAACCCCTGCTAGCTTGTATTAATGTAGCCGTCAGACCTCAATTAGAGACAAGTTTTCAGAATTATTAATTATATTTTGCAGAAGACAATAAATTTAAATAGGCAAAACCCGTTGCATCACAAGTTCTCAAGAGGCCTGATAAAACTCCAAAATTTGTAAACATTTTTAATTTTTTAGTTTTTTCATATTTTCTAAATATTTCTTTTGATTCATTATTTCAATGAAGCCTAATCTACTGAACACCAAAAGAAGATTATCAGGTCAACTGAACTTGATTGTTTATATTTCCACACCTCCCCATAATTATTAAAGCGAAAGAGATTATATTTGAAGTAACACAAGTGTTGCTCTTCCCTTGTAAAGAGCTAGTGATTTTCTAAGCATAATAGCGCGTATTTACTTTGTGCAACAATTAGTGCCCCAATCGATCCTAAATATTCATTTTGGGGGGGCAAACTGTGGATCACGACCTGAAGTTTTCAGCAGCCCCTGACAGTGACTCATCAGCAAATTGTGACTGCCACAGAGCGCTTCCATTGGACGATAGCGGCAAAAACTATTTGATATGATTCTGAGATATCCATCAGCACGATGATCGGACCTGGCATAACCTGTTGCTGTTTGCCCACTGCATTTGGGACGCGTTGTTTATGTCCCTTACCTGTCTACTCCTGCTAAATATTCCCACCGCGAAGCGCTCCAAACGGAGTGTGATGAAGGACGTTAAAATCTGATTACGGGAACCGGCAGACAGCCACAGTCATTTCCCATTGATTGTTGTTCCCCCTGTTTCAGGTCATGCGTGTCAAAAAGTGTAAACAGTCGTCGCTAGTTTCAAAACTTTGCATATCTGACAAGAATAATCTCTCTTGTTAGCTGATTTAATTAAACGATATCTATCTTTTGGAGAATTTTCGAGGAGACATTCAAGCCACGAGTAGAGGATTTCTAATGTGCATTTAATTTATAAGCGTCTCGAGTTTTCGAGGTCCACAAGTGGTATCTCATGCGGCAATGGCAATGGCATGACATGTTGGCAACAATGACCGAGTGGCGAGTCTGAGTCTGAGTGGAAGGTTTATCAGTGTGGATGAAACTGAGCAGGCAATCCTTGCGCGAGCATGGTATGTTTCCTTTTCACTCCTTTTCCTTTCTTCCGAGATTATACATAATATTTACTTTGGCTTGAGTGTCTGTGGGAAAGGGAGGGTGCAATCCGATGGTATCGTGTATAAGTCTAAGTTAATCATGTATTGTTCTTTCTGCTGTTCAGGTATTTTTGATTCCATTTTCGACAACCACTGAATTACCACAATTGGGCAACAAATCACACGCCCTAGGCTAAAGTTCTGGCGTGTAGACGAAACGTAAATAAATTCGAACCGTGTACCTAGGCTAGGCTTGGCCAGAAAACTAACTCCCAACAGCCCAACAAAACCAAGACCGGTTTCAAGGCGATTTACATAAACAATTAATTAGCATAATTAATTTGATTAGCCTTCTAATTCCTCGTTGGGTACTATATACAGTAACGAACCAACGCTGACCCATGACCGAGCACGAGCAGGTCTACATTGCCATGATTGCTGGGGAAACAAAATCCTATTACAAATCAAATCCAGAAATTAATTGCCAAGTTGTGATTTTTTTAAAAATATTAAAAAATCACAAAATTACCCTCAACGCTAATTTAAAATAGTGGAGAATTCATTAAATGGTCTAACTTCATTCCCTCATAAATTATAAATATCAAGTTTCAGTTCTGAATGAATTGAATGATTTCACCATTGAAGTTTTTAATCCGAGACAATCACATATACAATCCTGTCAGTACATACACTCGAGCCGAGAGCGAGCTCCACAGCTCGCTGCTCAAATTCTGTCCGAGAACAGAAGTTAAGCGAGCCTCGCACCTGGCTCCCTTTTATAGATTCTGGGGCGAGCCCAAAAGCTGGCTCGCGGCTCGCGAGCTAGCTCCATGGCTCATCCAAAGGAAAAGAAAACCGCGGCCAAATGAGCCCTGACACATGTCTACTGTTGGCTACCGAGTCTGACCAAAGAATGCTAGACGCGAACACAGTGCGCATGGATTCCTACCACTTGGAGCAGGGGAGGGCGGCCAAGACATCCCAATTTCAGACGTCGCCATTGTTTAACACGTAAAAGCCAAACTTGACGAAAAATTCTGAATTTTTTTTATAATGTGGTTAAGGAATATTTCTTATTCCAAAAACCGTTGGAGTTGAAGAACAACTCCACTGGAAGGGGATGTCTGATTTTTTTTTGCATGAATACCGAACTAGGACGAGGTCGTATGGTGGGTCATAGGAACCCCATTACCGACCACATCAAAGCACCAAACCAATTAGTTGTGGTTTGCACTCTGTATTGCTGTAAGTTCTTTTGACAATTTTTGTGAGTTGCTATAATGAATGAAGGCTTGGCCGCCACCCCGCCTCTTGCCAGGTCACAGCAGGGAAATTGACTGGCAACACCCAAAAATAAAACAGAATGCCGGTAAATTTTGACAATCTCTTGAAATTAACAATCTAACCACTTTTGCCAGTCCATTTACCGACACAAACGCTCCTGATTTGGACAATATACTAGATTAAAAGTGATCTAAGAATTTGGTGCGAAAATGTAGGTCAAATGGTAAAAATAGCTCGATAAAAGTATCGAAAACATGGCAGCTAATGTGGCTTCAGAACCTATATCACAGAAATTGTAACTCAGATACTGTACACTAGTCTATGGTGGCCATTGCCCTGATGTATCCAAAATTTGGACTACACCCGACTTAAAATTTTCAAAGTTTACTCCTAAATTGGGATCCAAATTCGTTCGAAGGTGTCGTGCACGAGCACAGACTGGGCGATACAAGAATCGCAACTGAAGCACCAACCCGGTAACATTATAACATTAAAACTGGATCTCGTAACTCCAAGATCCAACCAAATCCAGTTGGCCTAGCTCACACTGCATACCCACATAGCAAAATAACCCACTTGATTGTGCTCTCATGAATTTTAGGGCCTATACCCCTGTCCGTCACACGATTCATTGAGGCGTTTTATTTAAATCAGACGACTGATGTGTCATTGCATCCGTTGTGTGACCATGGGTAGGACCACCCAATAGCACCCAACAGCCAACAACTGATATTTTGGCGGATTGTTTTTAAATCGTCATTGACATTATGTGTGTAGACAAGCACCCAAAACTGATAATATACTCCGTGCAATATTCAAAATGTCATCGGGCCCCGCACGGACGACTGGTTTTGATCGTTTTTCACCCCCTTGGATGTATTCATCATTTTATGCCTGACCAGGTGACCGAGTTAAGATGTCAGTGACAATGCATGGTGCAACCTGGCGGGGATTTTTGGTGTTTAATATGTGCTCTTCAGCCGTGAAGTAAGGATCCTCCTCATTTTCACAACAACCCATAGCTATACCCTTTGTTTACTAGGTTTCATCTTCAAAACAAAAACCACCGGATATCCCTGGAAATTACAGTAGGTTCTTTTGGGGGGAAACTTACTTTTGATGTTGTGTTTATTTAAATAATTAACGGAGCCACTAATGGGACCTCGTAAAAATATATTTTTTTTATTTTTTCCTTTCGCTAATCTGTCCCAAACAAATTACGCATTGTTCAAACGGATTAATATTCCTTCAAACAATTACTGAAAATCGTTTATCAAAAAACGGTTATAGTAATCCGTTCAAACGAATTCCTACATTGTTCAAACGAATTACTAAACGTTCAAACGATTTAGTAATTCGTTTTAACGATTTAGTAAATCCGTTCAACGATTACTCAATCGTTCACATGGATTAGTAATCCGTTCAAACGATACTAAATCGTTTCAAAAAAACGATTAGTAATCCGTTCAACGAATTAGTAAATCCGTTCAAACGAATTACAAATCGTTCAAATTGGATTAGTACTCCGTTAAAACGGATTAGTAATCCGTTCAAAAACGAATTACCTAATCGTTCAAACGGATTAGTAATTTGTTTAAAAAAAATTACTAACCTAACTCGTTCAAACGGATTAGTATCCGTTCAAACGAATTACTAAATTGTTCAGACGAATTACTAAATCGTCAAGAAACGGAGTAGTAATGACGACTAACCTGTCGAGTTAGGAAATCGACGACTTAATGGACGAGATAATTGATCACTTTCCCTGAAACGTTTGCATGTGGGGGGGACATGGACAATGCGATCAAGCTCAATGGGACGGGGACAATGAGGTCAGAACAGCGGGACAAAGGGACAATGGAGTCATGAACAACAATGGACAAAGGATAATATGGGGGTCCAATGAACTGGGGACAAGGACAATGGGTAAGAAGAACGGACAGGAGATCAATGGACCAAGACGGGGGACAGGGACACTGTGGTTAAGAACAGGGAGACAGGGACAATGGGGTAATCGTGTCAAAGAACTGGGGACAGAGACACTGGTGTCAAGAACTGGGAACAGACAACGGGATCAAGAACGGGGGACAGGAACAATGGAGTCCCTGAAAATTTGGGGAAAGGGAAAATTGGGCGATTGACAATTGGGGACATGGACAATTGTGTTAAGGGTCAATAACAATGAAGAGACAGGGACAATGGGATCTCAAAACTTATAGGGACAACCGAGGTCATGGGTCAAGAATAATGAGGAACTGGACAATGGTGTCAAGAACCTTGGACAAGGACAGTGGGGTCAAGAACAACGGGGACCAAGGACAAATGGTCATGATCAATGGGAGAGGGATAATTGGTTTTCATGGTACATGTGGGTCATGAACAATTTAGAACAAGAAATGGGGACAGGACAATGGTGTCATGAACAAAAATGAAGGAAAAGGAGGGACAATGGGGTAAATGACACAATGGAGGACAGGGATACTGAGTCATGAACGGGGACAGGGACAATGGGACAGTGACAATAAGGTCAAAGAAACCAAGGGGACAATATTGGTCATGAACAATGAGAGAAGCTGGCACGGACAATGGGGTATTGAACAATGGAGGACAGGGAAAATGGAGTCATGAACAGGAGGGAAAGGGACAATGGGGTCAAGAATAGGGACATGAACAGGAGTACATGGACAATGGGGTCATGAAAAAGGGGGGAACAGGGACAATGGGGGTCAAAAAAGTTCAAGAACTGGCGACAAGGAAATGGGTCATAAAGGGGGACAGGAACAATAAACATCAAGTACAAGACGGGGAAGGGACATAGGCATCAAGAAGAACAGGGGGCAGGAGGACAATGGGGTCAAGAAGGGAGCCGGGACAATGGGGCAAAAGAAGGGGACAGGGACAAAACGGGGTAAAGAACAGGGGAAAAGGGATAATGGGGTTAATGGGTGTCAGAAGTGGGTGGACATGGATAACTGCCCTGTTCTGACCTTTTCTTGAACCCATTGTCCTGTCCATTGTCCCTGTTCCCATTGTCCCATGTGCGTTCTTCACCCCACTCATTGCCCTGTCCTCTCAGTTCTTGACCCCTATTGGCCCATTGTCCTGTCACCCATGTTCATACTCAGTTGCTTGTCACCCTTTCTTGACTCGACCCCCATTGTTCCCTTGTCCTTTCATGTTATTTATAACTGACCCATTGTCACTGTTCCTTCATTGTCTTGACCCTTAACCCCATTTTTCCTGTACCCAAATGTTTCAGGACCCCAATTGTTCCTGTCCACAGTTCGTGACCCCATTGTGCCAGCCTCCTATGTTCTTGACCCCCATTGTGTCTGTCCCCATTGTCCATGACCTCAGTGAACCCCATTGTCCCTGTTCCTCCAGTTCTTGACCTTATTTACCCCATTTCCTTCTCGGGGGTTCTCCCCAATGTTCAATGGTCAACCTGTACTTGACCCCATTGTCCATGTCCCTCATTATTCATGACACATTGTCCCTGTCCCCATTGTTCATGACCCCATTCTCCCGGTCCCCCTGTTCTTGACCCCATTGTCTATCTCCCCTGTTTAAAGTTCTTGGCCTCATTGATCCCATATTACCTGTCCGCATTTCTTGACCCCATTATCCTGTCCCCCTGTTCTTGACCCCATTCAACCTGTCCCTCTGTTCTTGACCCCGTTGTCCCTGGCCCCTCGTCTTGATCCATTTTGTATCACCTGCAGGGATATTGCAGGAGACGACACCTACCAGTCCTGAATTCTGTCTTCCCGTGTGCCTGTCTCGTGTATTCCAAGGTTAAAGTTTCGGAAAAAGTTTCGCATTCGAGAACTAAAAGTCCAATTGCTACAGAGATAGGGTCATAGATGCCCTTGGGAAGCTCCATATGTTTATTAGGTCATGGGTCACATATCAAGGTCAAAGATCGTATGAGGTCGTTATAAAATGGGCTGAAAACATTATTCGAATAGTAAGAGTCCAATAGCTGCAGAACTTGGATCATAGATGTCCCTTTCTAACCTTCATATGATAATGAGGTCAAGTGTCACATACCGAGGTCAAAGGTCATGAGAGCAAGTTATAAAATAAACTGAATACGTCAAAAAAAACTTTGATCATAGATGCCCCTTGGGAACCGTCATATAATAATGAGGTCAAAAGTCACATACCAAGGTCAAAGGTTATGTGGTCAAGTTATAAAATAGGCGGAAGACATCAAATTGGTTTCATTCGAGAAGTAGAAGTCCAATAGCTACAGAACTTGGATCATAGATGCACCTTGGGACCCTTCATATGATAATGAGATCACCTAAGGTCACCTAAGGTCAAGTTATAAAATAGTGAAGGAAAGGTGGATCGCGAAGGCAGGCGAATATTGTTGTTCGAGAACCGCTTGTTCCTATTCCCCATTGTTCTTGACCCCATTGTCCCTATCCCCCAGTTCTTGACCCCATTGTTCCCTGTTCCCAAGTTCTTGACTCCATTGACCAATGTACCTGTCCCCATTTCTGACCTGTCACCTGTTTTGACCACCATTGACCCTGACACCCTCGACAGCAACACCATTGTCACTGTCCCCCATTGTTCATGACACCCATTGTAACGGTCCCCTTTTCGACCCTTGTCCTGTCCACCCAGAGTTTGACACCATTTTCCCTCTCCTGTCAATGGACGCATTGTCTCTATGATCTGTTCTTGACCCCATTGTCTAACTTCCCCTGTTTCATTGGCCCTGTCCCTCAATGTTCATTGGACACAATTTTACCTGTATCCCCAGTCTGGACCCATTTCCCTGTCCCTCAATTCTTCTTCACATTGACACATTGTCCCTGTTCCCACTCTTGACCCCATTGTACCCTGTCACCCACCCCACCCCAACCCACCCACCCCCCCCCCACCCAATATTCATGAAAACCTATGTCCCCCCAGTTTTCGACCCATTCCTGTCCCCCTTGTTCTTGAACCCATTGTCACTGTCCTATCGGAGAAGGGACATTGAACTGGGACGACAGGGGACAATAGGGTCCATGAACAGTGGTCAAGAATTTCGGAACAGGGACAATGGGGTCAACGAGGTCATAGGACAAAGGGGACAGACATAAGGGGGTCAAGAACAGAGGAGGCTGGGACAATTGGGGTCAGAACGGGACATGAACGATTGGAGTCATGACAATTTTGGTACAGACATGGGGGTTAGGGTCAAGAACAATTAAGGGACAGGGACATGGTTAAGTTGTAAATAACAATGAATGGACAGGGACAAATGGGTGTCGAGTTTCAAGAAAGGTGACATCCTAACTTAGGTTATGGAACATAATTGACATGGACAATGGGGCCAATAGGGTCAGGAACTGAGAGGACCAGAGCCGTGGGGTGAAGAACGAGCGGAGACAATGGACAGGGACAAGGGGTCAAGAGGGTCAGAACATGGCGGGATCCATGTCCATACCCACTTCTTGACCACCATAAAACCCCAGTATCCCTGTTCCCCTGTCCCAAATCTTTACCCCATTTTCGATGTCCCCTCTTTTACTGCATTGTCCTGGTCCCCTTCTTGACCCCATTGTCTCTTCCCCCCGTTCTTGATCCCATTGTCCCTTCCCCTTCCTCTTGATCTATTGTTCCTGCCCCCTCATGACCCCATTGTCCCTGTCCCCCAGTTATTGAACCTATGGACCCCCTTTTCCTGTCCCCCTTGTCATGACCCCATTGTCCATGTGCCCCTGTTCATGCGTCCCGGTTTGACCCGCATTTGTCCCTGTCCCCCTGTTCACGACCCATTATCCCTGTCCTCCTTGTTTCATTACCCCATTGGTCCCCCTGTCCTCCATTGTTCATACACCATTGCCCTGTCCCCGTTCTTGC
>JAMKCH010022941.1:0-20359 GCA_023653785.1 Ophioderma brevispina
ATGAAAGTGATGTGAATATATAAAAATATTCACAATCTCAGAAAGCCAGTAGTGAATGAAAAAATCTTTAAATATCCCTTCCTTTCTTGAGATATTGTCCTACAAACCTTGCATCTCGTTGTTATAGGTCTCGCCATATCACGTCCACTAAACGGGTACGGTTGCCTTGACACGACAAAAAATCTGGCAACACAACATCACCATTAGTAGCCAAGTAGTGGTGTAAACCACATGCTTCATTACATGCGGTCGGCATTTGGCGCACCGCGCAACAATTTGGTTTAATTTTATTTACACAACGCTTCGCCATTTTCGCACACTAACAGCCTGAAAGTGAATCATTTTAGGTGGAAAAAAACTCCAACAAAACCTAAAAATCAAAGGCCTCCTCAAACATGATCCCCGACAAGGTTACATGCTAAAATATGGTCATAAATGCCACCCAAATTGATAATTTGTCGTTATTACACAAAAAAAATCATTGTTCAGGTATATACCTACAAGGATTTATTTCCGAGAAACACTTTGACGTCATTTCTGACCCTTTCTGGAGTCACATCTTGCTGTTTAAACCAAGTTAAACGGTCAAATTTTACCAGATTGAGGCAATTTTAAGACCTGATGCAGCGTCTCTTCCGGGTCACTTGAGCTCAAACTGGCGATCGACAATTGAAGGCCTGTCCGCCATCAGCCGGGAGATGACTTAGTATTCTAGCCACCACTTAAAATCGGCCACTATAACATGCGGTTTATCCGTTAACGTTGCCGAACCGCATCGTCGCCTGTGCCAGAGACTATATTCCTCCCAATCGCCTCTCGCGAAAGATCATCACTGCACGCCTCTAAAACATCTTCAATGTCAGGAAATGTGACAGATATACAACTCTCGGGTATAAACACATTCTTCATGAATTTTTGGAGGGAGAAGTGGACAAATACTCAGAAAGTGAGGTGGGTGAAGTTGACTTATTTTGTGTGTCACCAGGATAAAAACGGTCTTACTACACGCGTCAAGTGTACATAGCTACAAGTTGGATTAGTAGTCACAACTAAAAAGATTTAAGGTTAAGGTCATCATACTCACTAGTTTTGAGGCAATTACAGCATGGTAAACATACCAACTTATGGGCCATGTGGACACAGTGTGTTTGTGCTTTTCAATACTGTCTTCCATGGGTGACAGTAGGAAACCCATGGATTCCAATCCATGTACTTGAAAGTAGATTCATAGAAAGAGCACTGCTACCAAAGCATAAGTAACACAGTTTATGAAGTCAAAGTGTTACTGGGTTTCTGACAAAATTTGACCACATGTTTATTTGGAGGAAATACTGATCGGTCTACCAGCCTTAGCGTGCACAGTGTCCATCTCACACGTGTGTAGAGTCCCCGAACTAAGTAACGCTAATCACGCTAATGGAAATTTCAAATGACCCGCTCTTTGTGGCGTCCATGGGTCAGTGGTTTGACCACATGTTCGACCACCAGACGTAAACTTTTGGAAAACACTCGGTCGCATTCATGTTGATATTCATGCATAGACAGGGAACTTACGTCGTTTTTGACATGGGGATCGGTCGGCAACGACGTAAAGGCAAATAATGCATTGAAAAGCCCGTAGCGTCGCCAATCAAGCAATGTATAAAGTGTATAGACCATGACTTGTCGACGCAGAGCTGCGTCGGAAGTCTAATATTACACTAAGAAAAATAACCCTATGGCCACAGTATTTATCATGCCACCTATTGCTACTTGTTATTTATCTCTCAATTTGTTTCTTCGATGTGTGAAAATAAATATTTTGCAGGAATGTTGGAGATATTCTTGTCGTCGGGATTCGTGCTACAGATTTGACTTATGTAATGTCGTTATAACTAGACATGAGGGTGATTCGTAATGTGAAATGCAAAAGATGAAATGACTGTCTGACTGCCCAAATTTCAGATGACTCCGTTGTACTAATTCATGCCCATACACGAGATGACGGGTTAACACGCAAAGCGCAAGCATGAATGTGATTGCCCCAGCGAACTCGAAAAACTGTCTGCTGCATGTTCCAAATTCAGAACCAAGTCGCTCTGAACCACACAAAAGCGTTATACATGCGTTATTACATTGTATTATCATGTTTCTCAGCTCTGATAATGCTGTTTTAATATATAATAGTAAATATGACCATAGTTCACAGACCTCTGCGAGGTCAACGGAAGATGCAAAAGCGAGATATGCACCCGGTTATATGCACTTAACTCGCTATTTTTGCGTGAACTTCCTGCGCTGAATTCAACGCCATGATGATTGTTGCCCCGGTGGTAATTTATTTCGTCGGTACAAAACAAAATATTTCGCGGTTACTACTAATAAAAAACGAACGAGTTGCCCGGGCGAGGGTGGCCAAGAAATCCCAATTGTAGACGTCGCCAGTGGTTTAATTAGCACTTATAGAAGATTTTTTTATTCTACTGTCAGTTCATTAAAAGTTTTTGGGGGCCGTGTCCTCGTTTGTCGGCCGATTCCATTCGGTTCTGAGAGTTGTATGCTTTACCAACCAGTACAATAGAAATTCGATAGGTTGTCACGATCGCGGTGGTAAGACTCGAACAAACTCTGAGCATCCAACATAAGAATTGATAAAGCATAAGTAATTATTATCACCAGTTCTCTTACGTTACTAAGGATTATTAGAAAAATTTGATACGTTTACATTTCTTCGTCTGTTCCAGAAATAATATTTGACAGCTTGGTCCAGTTAATCATTTAAGTATTTAAATTTTTGGTCACTCTAACAAACTACAACTAGTTTATTTGGCCTAATCCTCCTCTTCACCCAGCCTCGATGTTCTGACACTTTATCCGTTCTTTGATGACGCCAAACAAAGGAATCGATAGCGTGTCTCAGACTTTACAACAATCTATTCATTGAAATCGGTTATGCGCCTCTTTACATATTCGATACAAAGTTCATGTTAAAAATAGGTTTAGCATCTATTTCTGTGAACAAAGTGAGCATTCAGCTGTTAATGTACTAAGGCGTTTTAGTTTTTGATCTCAACATCCTCTCCAAATTAATTCGTACCATCGACAATATGCCTTTAAATCAGGACTATAATTGACAAAGTTGTTTTCACTCCCGTTATTGCCGGGGGAGGGGGGAGGGGGGAGGGCGGGCAGCGTAAAAACAAATTGTTGGGGGTCAATAGGAACCCCCACACCTTGGTAACTTAAGTGCAACATGACATCGAAAATGTTGACAAAATATTCCGTTTTTTTTTTTTTAATTTTGAAACTGCAAATTAGATGACAAAAAAGGGGTTTTTAAAATGGGGCAAACACCAGTGAGAGCTGCAAAACAAAATATTTTTCTTCTTTGGGGGGGGGGGGGTGTTTACAAAATAAAACATTAAAAAAAAAAAAAAAAAAAAAAAAAAAACAATCCAACATTTGACAACTTTTTGTACAGCTGGACCAAAAGGAACCTCACTCCCATTCGTATTGAATGAGAATTGTTGTTATTTAGATTATCAAAAAACATTTTGACAAGACTTTTTTACAATTTTATGACCACGACAAGATTAAGCGATACCATTGGTGAGCATTTCCCTATAATTTCAAAGATACAGCACAAACCAGTCAACCTAACACGCAGTGTCTCACACGCACCAAACACACACACATAAAACACAAACACGGACGTATTAAATCTGCAGGAGTTTGCAAAATCCCCATGGCTTTTAAAGCAAGAAGATAACTTAGGCCTCTTAAAGTGAGGAGAAAGGAAAGGCATTTTTTTGTTGTCTTGTTTGACTAAATGACCGCATCAGAAAAATGGTTAGGATATTTTTATTTTTATTGTCATGGAATAGACCCCCTAGAGGTCTATATTAGCATATTTAATGGTTTAATTAAACCACAATAGCCATACCTACATCAACATTCGGAATTGAAAACACTATAATTTAAGAAAAATTGAAACACCAAAAACAAACTTGACCTTATCCCAAAAGGTGAGTAGGGCACAAGAATCTGATAATTTTTTTAGCCAGATGGAATAAGGGGAACTGTAACAAAACAAAAGCACACCCCACACTTCCACCATTTGGATGATTCACAAAATCATATCATAGGCCCCCACCCTCAGCTCAGCCCACCCCATCCATCCTCCATGACACTGAAAATCCCGTCCCACACATGAATAGTACCACTACCCAACTCCCACCCGACTTCCTACACCTGAATAACAACATAAAACCCATTGTATCAATATCTATTATAATGCTTTAAGTACAGGCCTAAACCATGAAAAACTCACTGTAGCCGAGTAGGCCACTGCGCTTGTAATGTCGTCTGCTACATTACAGCTACATTACAAAATTCGGCATCCTACACAAACATGACACTGTGATACGGCCGCTTTGTCGATTGATTTTTGCACCCTCTGAAGAGCTGATCTTTAAATATATACAGATTAGGAAGGAAAACCATTCTAATAATGCTTATACCTTTGACAATTCTTGCTAATTGCCCGAAAAGTGAAAAAAAATCGCAGCTTAGTCTCAGTTTACGATAGGCCACGCCCAGAGCCCGTACACCATCACTGGAACAATGATGGTGAGCTCGATCGGGATTATGGCATCGTGGCTGTGCTAAACAGGTATCTGAGATGCGGTGAGTGAGGAAGTGCCACTACCCAATATTCCCATGAGAACTACCCTTGGATCTGGACCTTAGTTACGACCCTAACTAGGCTATTCGGACAAGCGTAGAAATAACAAACCTATGTACTCATGATACGACACTCAAATACCACATTGATGCTGACTTTCACGCCTTCTTCCTACAAAAAAATATAATTATATGATCTGAGAAGAAAACTCCGACAAATAGTGCACATATTGGTGTTGTTGTTCGATTCGGAGATGATTTAAAAAAAGCCATTTACTTATAGAGTCCAGTTTTTCAATCCCAAATTACTTGAGATTGTATTTCGCTGTTACAAAACAGCTTTTCCGGTAGGTCAGCAGTCTGAGGTCAGTTTACGACAGTCTGTAAGTACGTAATTCCTGGTCTTAAAAATTGAAAAAACCCAGCATTTGAAAATTCTCGAGACTGGAATAATATCGAAAGGCATGGGAAAAAGGGATGCGTCCCGTAGCAAATTGCGGTTCACTTTTCCATGTCTGGAGCACCGAAGTACCAGGACTTACGTTCCCATTTTCTCGCTAGGTTCTATTCGCTGATGTAGAGCACGTTAGAATAAGGGACCGTTGCCAGGTCAACTGGCTCACGCTTAACTTTGTTCGAGCCACTGATCCACGTTGATCACAATACAAATCCTATGGGCAAATAATTAATTCGGAACAGGTGCATGAGCAAAGGCCGTGAGCCAGTAACCGATGGATACGAACATGCTCTACCATCAGCGAATGGGTTCAGACCCATTATGATACATGTATATTCAAAACAAAAAAATAGAAAAGACCTTGATGCAAAAATCTCCAGAGAACCAACTTCGTTTTCCGGAGATATTTGAGATTGAGTTTCATTTGCAAGCATTCACTAGACGGGCTGATAACGTTAATCTCTCGCGTGGTACTAATTAGAAATATTTTTGCCAGTCTGTGACCAAAGACTACACCGTGTGAAAGACTTCACCTGGACCGCCGTTAAGGTTCAGTTGAAGTAGGGACCAAGGCCGGACTAAAAGAGCGTAGAGGTTAGCTACTGTATGGAAATGAGGAGCTCATGATCGCGGTCGTACGTGGCGCCAGTGTTATGCACGCTAGGTCAATACATTTCATACTGCAGAATTAGGACTCGCGTCCGATGCGGTACTTCACTTCCAATTTACACAATTTCTCCTGCCTGCAAGCATATGACATACTTCCAGTCAAAGCGAGAGATTGTCATGCGCAATACTGGACTTTGACCAAGATCAACTGTTCACGCATGCTCATAAGCAGAAATCACTTGCTGCGACTGAAGTATATGGGCTTTTTAAATGTTTACAAAATTGGGTCGCACATGTAATGACCTTTCAACCCTGTCTCATGTCACTTTGATTTCCGGTTTGGAACTTAGTCGTCTGGGAAGTGAAATTATCGTCCTCTGGTGAAATGCAATCAAATTTGCTCTTTAAAGTCTATATTTCTTCCTGTGAAAACTACTTAAAATACTTAGGGTTGTCTACCGATGTCATACAGCCCAAAATAAGTACATTTGCTAACATGGACTCAAGAGAGAATCATTAACGCAGCAAAATTGTTTCTACCTCGGTCCCGAGTTAAGTTTTTTGCATGACTAACGGCCATTAAATAATGTCCACTTTGAATAAAAGATAAGGCCATTCAAGTCAGCTTAGCAGGACTACCTGGCACTACACAACAGCGTTAAGCATCGCAGTCCTGGGTCACAGTGACACAATTGATAACCAGTAGAAATTGGTGTCTAGTTCAGAAGCCTGGATTTGCACAAACCCAAAAAGAGAACATGCGTCCATTGCTCTTTGTGTTGATTCCCCACACAACGGTCTGTAGTGCAATCATTTGATTTTTTCGCCATGTTAAAGTATAGGGGGAATTCATGTTCAAACGGCAATCTATGAACTAACTAACCGTGGTCTTCGCTTTCTCAACAGATCCAGCTTCACTGCACAGACTTTTCACTTTTCATCCTGTTTTTAACCCCAAAAATATCATTATAATTATAATTATACCATCTGGTATGAAATCGACTTTTAGAGCAACATTTCTGCAATATTTTTGTAAAATGACAACAACATTATTTACGAGCCCCCAAAGAAAACGAAGTTGGTTCAAACGTTTTCTACCAACTGAGAGGTTAGCGCTGCACCATTTGTTTTCATTGTGAAAAAAATAAGAAAATTAAAGCAATGCCGCGTGACCTGCTGTCTGACGTATGTGGTCCTGACTAGGAAACCCAGATACTTACCATCATCAGTGGAATTGAACTAATTTGCCGTATAATTGTTTTGAACTCAGTCTAAAAGCGACGCAGTACCGGCGGCGTGTGCGACCTGTATACGGGCGGCTCACATGTCTATTTTAATTTATCATTGTGTTTACGTGCCTGTCTACAGTAGTGGCGATCCTTCACGCACACATGCAGCAAATTGCTTTCGATCAGTCTCAACAATATTACCCAGAGTATAGTAAAAGTAACTTTACGTTATGAACATTTTTATTTCGGACGTACTCGCAAAAAAAACTCATCACACGGATAGAAGCACTCCTATACAATAACCTGTAGCAGTGTAACTGAATAGGCTCCGAAGAAAAAAGAGACATTCAAGCCACGAGTAGAGGATTTAAATTGTGCACTATTGTATAAAGGCATGTTGTCCGAGAGTTCATCAACAAAATGTATCGGTAATAGTGTAGTTTAAGACCTAACCCAATATAGGGATGAAATCTTTCTAAATCCATCATCTAAAGCAACCCCAGACTAATTTAGATATGCTCCGTGAACTACTTTCGAACACGTTAATTTTTTTTGGAAGAGGGCATCATACGGCATGGCATGCAACACCATGACTGAGTCATGACATGGAGGCTATGGAGAGTGAAGCAAGTATGATCAGTGATGATGAAACTTGAAAGGCAATCTTGCGCGAGCATAGATGTTATGGATGTTTCCTTTTACATCCTTTCCGCGAGATGAGCGTAATCGCCTTTAGCTTGAGTGTCGTGTGGAAATGGAGGGTGCATCCAAGGGTAATCTTGTACAGTCTAAATTTAATTGTTCTTTATTGCTTTTCAGTATTTTAGATTCAATATTGACAGCCCAAACAAATTACCAAAATTGGGCAACACCATTTCACACCTAGGTAGGGTTTCTGGCGTGCAGACGAAACATGCTAAATAAATATGAACTCTTTTTTGACCTAGGACTCCTCATTGGTCCCATGTAACTGAACTCACAAACACGGAAACAAAAGAACGGAGTCCAAGGCTATTTAAAATAATTAATGCATTATTGATTTAATTATGCCTTGTCATCCTCGTTGGAAGGTAACGAACCAACACTGACCTAGTTCCAATAATTGTAACTTAAGGCATCATCTTTTAAAATTTGGACATAATCTTTGTGCCATAAGTTACAACTGTTCTGGGAGTTTCCAATGCAGTAAGTTTAGATGTTTTTTGTTAGATGTATATTCCTAAATAAAAAAATAATTTTCTTTTGACATACATAGCATCTCTAGAGTCTGTAGAATAATTGTGCGATGCTACAATTGTTCCCAAAAATTAATGTCAACATGTAAATGGCTGCCAAATTTGGCAGCCCAATTGTACCACAAAACAAGGGCAAGTTTCACCTTGAAAATTCATGGTAATGTGAAGTTTAAATCTGGAAAAATGTTTATCACATGATGCAGAAGACTCTCACAGAATTGCCTCAATATACGTTTTTGCAAGAAATAATATATTTAAGCCATTTTGCAGCTGTAAATTTAGAGCAGAAGCTGTCTGTGTATCTTGGCTCAAATGGCACTTTCACTAACACAAATCGTCATTGACTAGATAGTCTATGATAACAGCAGCCATAAAAAGGTAAGACTATCTAGTAATGATCATCAGGACTAAATGTCCGGTCACCTTCCACTGCGACTGTATTGCTGTGCAGTAAAATTACTACTGCAATGTTCCGTCACTTTCCGTGGCACTCCTAATCGATTTACTGCAGGTCACCCAGGTCAACTGCAGGTCACGGGTTGGAGTACGTTGCCAAGGACCTAACTAATTGGGGAAGGACCTCTGCAAAAATGGATGCGTACTGCACCTGATCTGGCAGAAATCTTGTAGCTTATAGTTCGCCAGTCGTGCGTGGCGCTATACGCTACGTCATTCCCCGGGTTTAACGTCATGATGGCGTTTAATGCTAATTTAAATTATGTAGCTTAGCCATGTATCGAAAATGGGGCGCTATAACCATCGATATGAAATTGTCTATGGGCTTGTGTGACACAGTGTCACCGCCACCTGGTTGCACTTGCAGTAAAACTTGATAATTTGGCATAACGCAAACAAACCACTGACTGCACCCCACTGCATCCCGCTGCATTGCCAGTTAAATATTTAACTTCGTTTGCAGTAACGCATTGCAGGCAATACTGCAGTGATTAGGCAGTAACGATTTTGACAGGCTGCATTGCAGCACTGCCCTGCAATGCAGTAAGTCTGAACCGCCTTAAAAACGAGACATGCATTGCATTACCGAACGAGCGGGTCTACATTGCGAGACATATTGCCGATTGTGACTTACAACGGACAATACTCCAGCGACATGCTATCTCCACCAGTTCACAAGTTAAAAAGACAATAAAATCACAAAATTAAACCCATATTGGGCAGTCACTCATTATAATGCTGCCGGTTCCAAATCGTGAAAATCGGCAAAAGGGTGGGAGCTGACATTTTTCCACTAAAGGGTGGACTTGTATAAAGCGTGGAAACGATATAAAGGGGTGGCCGTAAATTCCTGTAACAATTGAACGAATACTATAACACTGTCCTTTCACCTGCTCACATAAATGTGTTCTATCGCTTTCCCTGACCGACAGCCTCACATGAGCTCATAGCATTCTCTCGGGCTGAGCTCCAATCACATCAGTTTTAGACCTCGTTTTAAAATCGTGATTGGTCCAATCGTTTTATTTATAAAAATCGCTCGGGTCTTCCCTCTGTTTTGTGAATAAAATAGCTTTCGTAAATGATCGCACGATCGGAAACCCCCGTCCCGATTATTTTTAGCATTCCAGTCTAAAATGGCGGGCCCCGCGAAAAACAATGAATGTGATCACGTCTTTTTGGCGAAGACTATTCAGCTTCTGATGCAAACTTTGAGGGATTTGCTGCATATGAGATTATGATGACAGAAAAAGCTTTAGTGGGTCGAAAATGATTTGATATTTGGGAGCGATCATGTACCAAATTGCGTACGTTCCCAGTCATGTCTTCGGAGACGCGTCTTGACATGCTGACTTGCTGGGCTAGGCTACCTCCCGATTTTGACATGTATGTTTATCATAACAACATTTTGTTCAACGTACATTTTGTGTGTACTCTGTGTGCTAAGTGGATATCTGGCCTACAAAAAGTAAATTATATAAATGTGATATAGATACTGTCACTTTTATTTATACATGCGCCAACATGTGCACATTCTGTGATGGAAGTTTACGTTACTGTTTACCATTACTGGTAATCACAATATTGCTTTAATGGGAAAAAAGGGTGGGGGGTCCAAAATTTTCAATATAAAGGAAAGGGTGTTTTCATAAAAAGGGCGTTGGTCAATCAAAGGGTGTGGTTCAAACCCCACTGCCCCCTACGTTTACCCTCAACGCTATTAAATAATGGAGAATTTTCTGTCTAACTTCATTTCCTCATATAAATATCAAGTTTCAGTTCTGAAATTATTTTTCACCACTATTAAATTTGAATCCGAACAATCCTGGTCCATACAGTAAATAGGCGCGAGCCCCTAGCTCGCGATGCAGGCTGCTGTTCCGAGACAGAAATTGAATCGAGCCCGTGCCCTGGCTCTTTTAAAAGATTTTGCGAGCCCAAAATCTGGCTCGCGGCTAGCTCATCAAAGTGGGCCGTCCTAATTAGCCACTAAACTCATGTCTCTGATTGGCTAACCGAGTCTGACCAAAGAATGGCTAAAACTTGAACACGAGTGCGCAGGGATTCCTAACGTTCTCGGCAGTTCACAGCAGGGAAAATATGACTGGCAACACCCAAATAGAATACGGATTCCGGTAAATTTGACAATCTTGAAAATTACAAAAATCTAAACCACTTTGCCGTCCATTTACTGTACTCAACGCTCAACCTGATTTGGACAATAGACTATATTAAAAGTGATTAAGAAGTGTTGGGTGCCAGAAAAAAGTAGCCAATGTAAAAATAGCTCATAAAGATCAAAACAGGGCAGCTAAAGTGCTGTCAGAACCACCTTATCACAGAAATTGTAACTCAAATACTGTACACTACTCTATGGTAGGGGCCATTGCCCCTGATTTATCCAAATTTGATGCAAACGTGCCACTCCAAGAATTACAGTTTTCTCCTAATGAGAGACAAAATTCTTTCGAAAGTGGTCTGCAAGCACAAGACTGGGGCGATACAAGAAATATCAACTTGATCACCACTCGTAACCATGTGATTCTTTAGGATTTTTTCCAAGAGTGATCTCTGCTCTTGGGGTCAAATCTCCAAGAGGGAAATTTATTTTCAGAGTGTACCTTTTCATTTTAGGTGCACGAGATGCAATAACCCATAACTTAGGTGTTCAAAGTCTAGTACAATTCGGTTTTGTTGTTTGATAAGTTTTTGTCCAAAAACAAGAATGATTATATAATCAGACTATTGTTACTTTAATATAATTTTTAACTTCAATATTCGGACCAAAAAATCCAAATTTTCCTCATTTGCGTTAGAAATTAATATTGTCAACAAGATTGATTCATTTTATATAATTTGGAACATCCTGTCATACCTGATGCTAGGGTTCCAAGGGCATCAGTAGACCATGTGTAGATCCTATTATGCTGTTTTTATCATTAATTAACCTATTTTCATGTGTTGAAAGAATACCCGTTGAAAGAAATACAAATTTCATACTCATTCAGAAAAAAGCAAAGTATTAGGAAAACTCTAACATGCAAAATTCAAATCTTCAAATACAAAGATCCCTGTAGATAATATTAATTTTCATATTTTCCCGCACTAATGAGCCTCATTTACAGAATGTTTGACGAAATGTAAGATGTCATAATACATTCCAAATAATGCCTTATACATAGCATAACTCTATGTTAGGCCACCGGAGTTTGGCGCGATTTAAAACGGCAACATGCGGCGGTCCCTTCTTTTGAAATGCGCGAAAATGCGCGATTTTTTTACGTCAAAGAAAGCTCTAACATGCCGTTTCCTAATGTTTGACCCTGCTAGTCAACCAGGCAACACGAAAGTCTTGGCCAAAACATTGTTCAAACTTCCAAAGTTGATATCCTATTTCTTACTTTTTTTATCTCGGCTGAAAAATGTCAAGAGCTCATCATTATCACTGTTATTTTTCCCTTCCTATTCCGAATAAGATGGCAACTACGCCGCGGGCTGAGACCTTTGCACACATCCCCGATTATTTTACTTTTGCACGTGGGAATTCCAGGGGTGAAATCCCCGCCCCGGATGACGTGCGGGTTTTGCCTCTTGGCCCCTTAAACATAACAAAGTGTTGGAAGATTGTTGTGTCATCTATTCTGCATTCCTACCTCCCTACCGCGGCCGAAGTCCAGAATTTGTTAATTCCTAAGAGATTATCCCATGGATAACCCAATTATGAACAGACCCGATACCGCTCGTTAATATACTTTTGATAGCATGCGTCAATATTATATTGTTTTAATGTAATTGCTCCGAAGCGCAACCATATAATGACGCTTCACAATGGAAAATAGGTCGGGTCATTTGTGTTCAACGACAAGGTTAGAGGTAGTTTTCTACGCTAGGATTTATAACTTAATACATTTGGACTATATTTTGCACTTATTGGCAGCTTGGTGAGCTCACCAATTTCGCCGACGTTGCATAATAGGCGCGTGTAATAATCAGTTTTGCTTTTGTTTAATTGTAATTAACATTAAAAAGGGGTTTTTTTTTACAAAATTGCGGAAATTCCGCGATGGACCAACAAAATCGTGATAGACCCAAAAATCTTGCTTTTTTTGCGCGATCGCGCAAAACTCCGGTCCCTACCTATGTGTAAGTATAATGTTGACATTACCAACCACTTGTCCGAGTATTTCATTTTTGCATATTTTCCCCCACTAATGAGCTCATTTACTATGTTGAACGAAAGAGATGTCAAATGCATTCCAAGTACTGCCATATGTTCATGCGTAAGTATAATGTTAAAATTACGAGCATTGCATATATCATTTTGCTTATTTTTGCCTCCTTAATTATCTGCATTTGGCTATGTTGAACGAAATGCAGACTCAACATTCTTCAGAATACATACTTCATATATGCAAATAATGGTGTTTGTAACCAAGCCCCTTTTGAAAATTCCCAGTTTTGCATATTAAGAATGCCGATATTAGTGGACAGGTACCTCATACCTGGCCATTTACCCACATTTGACACCAAGATCAATCTTCTGAGATATCATACAAAAGGACCACTTTGCATCCTCCCCTTAGCAATATCCACATTATCTGAGCTTGATGATGGATTTCCTTCAAAAAAGGTGAAAAAAAAATGTTTCAATTATGCTGTTACTCCTTGGTACTACTACCAAAGAGATATTTCAATAGCTTCCCACAATGATTGTTTCCAATGGAGGTTTTTGACGGTACTGACGTGAAAAATCGTTAGTGATTAAACTGCTAGATTGACAGGACTGATCACAAACTTACATTTTAAGAGTGTTTCCATCTCTAACGATTCACATGACCTGTACAAAACTTCCAATGTAGCAATCCATTTGGGAATCTACTGAGATCTTCTCTTACTACTACCAAGCCTATTATGCTCATAACAAAGGTGTTGGCTCGATCACCTCACAAGGATTACTATTCTTGAGACTGCCGAATTGGGACCTTCCTTGCTCTAAATTTCCGACTCTTTCCGACAAAAGTCAGGTGAAAACTGCTGTCGGAAGGCGCAGATCACAATCTTTTTCCTGGAAGTGGGCCGACAGGCTTGCCTGGGGTGGCCAATGATTTCTGAAATGGTTCTGGGATCAAAGGCCAAGCGTGAAGATCACTCTTGGAAATATTTCCAAGCGTGATCTTGCATAGGCCAGCTTATTTCACCCGTACCGTCCCTTCCGGGTTAAACGGAATTGCTGTCGTAACTATATAATTAAACTGGATCATCGTAACTCCCTAGATCCAGCCAAAACAGTAGTGGGCCTAGCTCACCTGCAATACCCACATTCAAATACTTGATTGTGCTCACATAAATTTTAGGGCCTAACCCCTGGCCTTTCATCAACCACCCAACATCCCACTACTCTTTTCCTGACAAATGTTGTTCTCAAAATTTAATTTTTTGCTTTTTAGCCTGAAACGTACCCATTTCATGTTCATAACTCCTATACCAATAGCAATGTGACACTCTAATTTGTAAGCATGCTAACAAAATTTTGGGTTTCCCTTAAAGGTTTGTGACCCCATGCTAATACTACTCTACAGTTGCCAAAGTTATTTATATTCTATAATAAGTAACAGTAACTTGGAAGAAAAGAGGAAAACTATAACTCGTTTTGAGAACTCCAATCACAACCATAACTCCGCCCTTCCAAAACTCACCAAAACTGGCAACTTGTGCACATTGACAACACTCTACAAATCAATATAACTCTAAATTATAAGTTCTCTTAATTAGTCCTATTTTTCTTCCCTAAAGGCATTTTTACTTGCAAATGTATATTAATTTCCATATAAAAGGAAAAAAAAAACTAAAAAAAAAAAAAAAAAAAAAATTTTTTATTATATTTATTAAACAGTTTATAGCCAAAATTTTACGATGAATTTTTTGCTGGCAATTAGCACTGACGGAACCAATCACATTTTGTTTCCAAAATCCTACCAAGAACTATACGTTTCTCTTAATTCTGGTACCTAACTATGAGCTTAATTATTATTCAAAATCTTTCAAAAGAACATAAAAAACAAGCTTATAAAATGATTCCAAACTAAATCATTTGACCAGTGCTACTATAACACAACATTTTGCTAAATAAGATTTGCAAGCTAGTTATCATTAAAATTTTACTTCCAGCAACCAAACCAAAAGCCTTGAAGTACCTTTTTCTTTTCAAGGTCAATATCTTAAATAATTTCATCCATCAAGAACCCTACACACTTTCTAAATACCATTTAATTCAAAAGAATGACTAAATTTTTTAACAGTTTATCTTAGACTCTGGACCTATTTTCCTGATTGGCGATGGCTCATTGCACTGTGGCTCTCTTCTATGACATTCAGAGCGATAATGTCCCGGTTGCCGCAGTGGTAACATTCTGCAAACCTGTGTTGGCGAGAGTGGTATCTTGTTGGTCTATGATTTGAGCTGGTTGAGCATCTTGCGCATCTGTATAAACATGCTCACTTCTACCTGGGAACTTGCCACTCTCGTTTCCAGATAGAGTGTGCATGTCTTCATCTCTTGGATTTGCAGATTGAATTGCAACAAGGCGACCTACGATAGATAACCCCGGCCGCCGCCGATGTTTGCCGTCTTGGAGAGCTTTTAACTACGACATATCACCACTTCATCATGCGATGTGGTCTGGCTTGTTGATCTTGCGCAATTGAGCATCCTATGAATATCTTTTGCAAGGACTTTTACAATCTTCAGATGGCGTTGTAGATGACAGATGGCCTTTTAATCATTCCCATGCTGTTTAAAAAACTATTTAGGGGTGTCTCACCACTTAACATGTCATATCTTGAAAGAACTGGCGCTAACATTTCGCTGTTGTTTAAGTAACCAAATTGGTTTGTGAGGCTGGCTAACACGGCTGAATCTTTTCCGTTTTTTTGCTCCATCTAATGTCCCAGTAACAGCTTTCTGCTGTACAAAATAGGCCCCCGCTGCCCCAAGATAGGTTTGCCCATGGTGTCAGATCCCATCCATTTAGTTGATCTATATCAACTCATATTGTACCAATACTGCCTCCCAGATTTAGACCCATCCTAACTATATTGGTGGGTTTCGCATTTTCAGCTGTCAAACTGACAAGGCTGAAACTCTAATGGCTGGTTAGGTATCTGGTCCTTGTCGTCGTTTTATCCTCAAACCGAGGTCGATCTTCCCCCTTCGTCGAAGGTGAGCTGATCCCTGTCTTGTTCCACAAGGGGTGCTGTGGCTCATCCCCTCCTCATGGGTGGTAGTCCCCATATAAAGATAACATTCCACCCACTTCAGGGCATGCTTCCTGTCAAGGTGGGTCTCTTAGTAATGTTCACTTGTCGCATTTGCACGTAGATTCCTCAACTTCTGCTATCTACCATTGGGGGGCCCTGAGCCGCCTGTCGCCCGCCCTCAATACTGGAATTTTCAACAAAGGCTGCCATCCTAGGTATGCTTCATCATCAAGTACTGGTCCCCATGGATCCAAAGTACCTCTATCATATCCCTGGTCAATGACACCGCATCAACACCGTTCCCGATGACCAGCTGAATTAACGGGTCGCTGCTGCCTCGTCCATCCACGTGGTCCCCGGCCAACGACGCCGCATCAACACCTTCCCGATGGCCTGGCGCTACGGCCCGGCGACACACGATGACACCGTTCCCGACGGCCAGCTGTCTCTTTGATTAGGTACCGTCAGAGACATGCAATTTCGCATTCTCTACCACCGATGATATTCCTGCCCAGACACGCCATGAACACGTTCCCCAAGGGCTTACGCGAGTGTCTTCTCCACCACGTCGAATGCCCCTCAGTGCATTCTGCACTCTGTCCACTCGGACGCTCCTCTGTAACATCTCTAGTAGTGTGGTCCTACACCTTTGGGCGTGCACCTCCAATGGCCATAGCTGATGCAGCCCGGATCTCCACCCTCTGTGGTTAACAAAGGGTGGAATAGTAACGTTGTCGTGTCTATTTCCATCAGATTGTTCCGGTGGTCCTTCGCGACCCCCAAGCTTCCTCCCCAGACCTTGTGTGGTACCACTGCTTCTGCTGTTTCTGTCATCACTTCGCTGTAGGTAACCTTTCTATGAAGAAAGATTTTATATCCTAGCAAGAGAGATTGTTCTTGTCAGATCATGTATTTTTGAAATAGCGGCGAAGGTTTTACACACTTGTGACCTGCACAATTTGTTCAGGTACACTGAGCCTGACTCAGGTCGTGATCCCCAGTTGCCAAATCGATTGGTGCACTAATTGTTGACAAATTTAATACGCCGCTATCATGCCTTTTAAAATCCCTAAGACAGAATACTAGTGAAGGGCAACTGCTTGTGTAGTTAAAATATAGAAGTCTTCTCTTGTTTTTTTTAATACAAATGCAGAGAGTGAACTGGTCGCAGTCAGAAACTGTCCTCTTTTTTGTTTCACACCAAAAGTTGAAAAAACACGCCAATTTTTCATTCAACAGATTGGTAACTTTTAATGTGTACACTTGAGACCCCCAAAATTTATAATTGCTGAAGCTTATATCCCAATGATTTCAATTCTAATAAAATAGCGTAATTATAAGGGTGGGTAAAAATTATATAGGTTGTAACATGAAGAAAATGTTCATTTTTTCGCACCATAATGAAAGACCCTGAATTTTTTAAAATCAAAAAATTGAGTGAGCCAAACTACTTATGAATTTTGAAATGATATCTATTATGGCTATCAATAAAAATAATTAGGGTTGGCCTGTTGTCGTGAGCAAGAAATACAGGTAATCAAAAAACCTACTTTCAAATGTTAAAAATATCAAGTAGTGACAGGAAACTTGGGTGGAAAAGTGTTTTCTCTTTACATTATCCACTTTCTAAATGAAATTAGTTTTAAAATACAAACCGTTGTATGTTTTCAACCATTTCTTTTATTTTTTTTAATGAAATATACCAAGTTTGAAATAGCAGGTGGGTGGTTCAAATTTGTAATGTGGTTCTTTTCCGGCACATTAAAAAAAATAGAATTAAAATCGTATACCCAAATTTACACTATGGTATTAGAAAATGTCCCAGCATTTTTAATGTTTAAAAAATGAAATGGGAAAATTAAATTATTTGTACACATGTTTTCAACTGTTGTCTCTAGGGGTGGCTGAAAAGTTTTCTCTTTGTCACTAGTACAGGTGTGTCTAATTAAATACGGTATACAGTTTAACAAACTTGTTGGGGTTTCATCATCACCACAGTGGTCAGGGTGATTTAAACATTTAATACTGAATCACACATTTGCTCAACAACTGTCCAGTTTTTTTAATTAAAGTGCAGCTATAGCACACACAATATCTTGAGGAGCTGATTGCACTGGCTCTATACCTGCAAACATTTCCCCCAGGCATTTTAGGCATTTCTAAGATTTTTCTTTGCTTTCTCTAAAATTAAATAAAATAAATTTCTACCTGGCAACTGTTTGAATGTAGTAGATGGGGCTACCTTTTGTAATAATTGCTCTATATTTGTTTTTGAGTTTCTTTTTTTCTGTTTGAAATTATAACCCTAAAAATGAATTTAAAATCGGAACATATGTTTGGAAGTATTTGTAGACATTTATCTCTTGCTAATATTTTTTAAATTTTTTATTGTTGTGTCCATAGATTCTGTTTTCTTCATTATGGTAATTAACCAATATGTAATTAAATATAAGTCCCACAACTTAACAAATTACATTTAATAGTTATGGTACAACTTCAATGTTAGCATCATGTATGAATAACAAGAAAAACAATTCCCCAATCTGATACAATGACGGTGGTGTGTCTGTGGCCAATTTGACCATGACCAGAAAATTTAATTATTTTGTTGCGACCCTACTTAATAGCAATATTAATTAATTTAACTTGGAAATTTTATTTCAAATAAACTTGTTTACAATTTACATTCACTTTATATTTTTGTGCATTTTAAAGTTCTTCTTTAGCATGGAATGTTGAAACTTACACGCAAACATTGGTAATCATATATTTTAATGTGGTAAACCCGTTAGATGTTTGGTAAATAACTACACCAATTAACATAATTAAGTAATCATTTTAATTATTGTGGCAACAAATTAGTTGTCTAAATTTGATAAAGTATAACACTTATCTTTAATGTGTGTGAAATGTTGATCTCTCTACATTTTACTTTTTTGAAGTTATTAAGCTCCAAGTTTTTGCCTTTCACACTATTTTTGGTGTGTAACTCTATGGCTTCCTCAACCGCCGGCCCTTCTTCAACACCGCCGGCACAACCTGTGACCCATCGGTACTCTTCGTGCCATAACTTTGTTTATTAGAATCCAAAAACCCTGGGACTTCTTTATTTAAAGAAGGAATAACAGGCAACAAGATAAAACCACAATTATTGACATAGACTAAGTGGAAGTACTAGAAAAACATTAGATACCTGGAAAAAATAAGGCAACCGTGAACAAAACCACCATATTGGGGACCAGTTCTGACTTGCGACCAATATAAAAATCAATTTCAGTTGACCTGATAATCTTGTCAGATAGGCTCCATTGAAAATTATTGCAAACAACAGAAATATTTAGAAATGTTGACTCTTAGAAATTGTTTACCATTTTTGGAGTTTATTTCAGTTCAAGTCCCTCTCAAAACTTGTGGATTGGCACGAGCCATATTTAAATTTAATGTACTTCTGCAAAAATATTTAATAATTATGAAACTGTCTCGTTGAGGTCTGCTGCTACATTTATATACAAGCTAGCAGGGGTTGAACTCGCCATGGTAGTATGGTCGTAAGAACATTCTCAGTTGACAAATAATAATTTCATCTGCCATAAGAATGGGCTTCGCTTGTAACGTTGTGATTCGTGTAAGTTTAAGTCTGCATCAACTTTATTCAAATTTATCTTCAAACACGATCCTTCACCGCTAAGCGACGTGTCCGACAAAGACCCTAATAGACAAGACATTAATTTTTCTTCACCAGTCATGATCAGATAAAACTGATCATTTGTATCAGTAAGCTTTGGTACTGAAACTAATAAAGCTACTCCGTCAAAAACTACCTATTATGTTAGGTTTGAACTCCATTATTAAATTTTACTGGAAATTTCAAATTTTACTTCTACAAACCACTCAACTGAAAAGGACAAGCCAAGCACCGTAACCTTTGGTGCTCCCAGCTCGGATGAAAAGAACCCATTCATTTGGGTTCAACCCTACGATGCTCTTCCGAGACAGACCACCTACTTTTGAGTAGCGTACCCACGCGGATTATGAGTTATAGGCAACTTAGCCTCGCCACTCTCGCTACTGAATCCTTCCATAATGGTATTCCACTTCAGAGGTGCCCGATACACAGAAAGTAAGGGTTCAGAAACCTTTGCAGAGCATTTACACTAGTCATTTGGTAATCCATCTGTCATCCCCCTTCATCAACACATATTCCGCCTCGTCCCAAGAGTTTCCAGACCCCCGTAGGGTGCGGGTCGTACGCCGGCCGACCCCCGGCGCGGGACAGGATGACAATTCGTGGAAACAAGTGCATGTGAATCTGTGTCGTTGGTGTTGGCCTAAAGAACCAGCATTTGTTTTTTCATAAGAGGAAAAACTTGCTTATTTTCAGTCGAATTGCCCAGGACCAAATAACCTCATTCTGCCCTTTTCCCTGGCTTGCGCTTCTTAAATATTGTTGACTT
>JAMKCH010022942.1:0-36812 GCA_023653785.1 Ophioderma brevispina
TAAGAAGTAGTTTAATGCAGTCCATTGACACCAGTTTGAAGTTGTTCTGCAGAATTTGGGCAAGTAAATGTTATTTGCAATCAATATGTATTGCCATTGTGTTATTCATTGCCAGCTCTTGTGGTTAACCAGCCCTCCTCAGGTTTGTAAAATGGTAGTTCTGTGGGGTACTTGATTGTTGGGGTCATATCTTAAAAACTATTGACAATACGTTATGCTCTTTTCAGGGATATTAGGTAACAGTCCCATCTTACCTTACAACAAAGAATTAAGTAGTCACATGCTTTTGTTCCAATGGCGGCTTGTCAACAAGTTTGCGTTTTTGGGGGACCACCACGGTATAGGAAAATATATCATTGATCCCAAATTCATCTCGTGCAATGAGACTATTTCCTCCCCTTTGAGAATTTCTAGATATGCCAAGGTTGTAACTTTGTTATTGACCAGCACTTGTTTTGCCTTCTAGGTAATTCTGAAGAGAAATATGACAATTCGGCAATCTGAGTTTTAAAGGTGGTGTTCCGATAGTCTTTGGGACCCCCCTGATTTACTCGGAAAGTAGTTCCGAGTTTGATACACCAGATGAAAGGCCGTATTTTTCTCATTGTCGTCTTTGAAATTTGAGCCCTCACGATCCATTTCATTCCAAGAGATAAACAAAAAAAAACCGCCGTTTTAGTGGTTAACCATCATTATGAGCACAGTAAGGAATAATAGGGTCTTTTTTTTGTAAAATGCATTATCGTTCTACCATCAAAACTGCAAGTCGTTTCCCGGGTACTGATGGGGTGTGTATGTGCAAGTGCCAGGCCCTCAAATCAAGTAGAGAACACAATACACAAAATCGGAACAGCACCTTTAAATAATACATGTTTGGCATTGGATGACATGTAACCATTGGTGATGATGGATTGGAAGTTATTGCAAAACATCATAAAGCAAGTAACTTTCGATAAGCAAATTTGAAGGGACACATTAAAGGGCGAAAAATTGTGTGATTGTTTTTTAAAAAAATACATCGGTTCCTCGGACCGCTTGTGTGCCTGTCGTCGCAGTTGTGTATGATAGACCTAGATGACCTTTGACTTGATATGTGACCTTGGACCTCTAAACAAATGAGGGATTGCATGAAACTCCATAAACCAAGTTTTGGTTCCATGTGAACTTCAACTTTTCAAATGAGGTGACAATTTTACATTCAGCCTATCTTACAACTTGACCTACATGACCTTTACCGTGACCCCTAGTATGGGACTTTTGACCCATCACACAATTAGGGATCCAATTTTGCACCTACGATTCAAGCTTTGTTCCAATTGAACCTTCAACTTTTCAAATGAGGTCAATTTTCATTTCAGCCTATTTTACACTTGACTCACATGACCTTTGACCTTGGTCAAAATATGAGGATATTACAGGCAAATGTAACCCTTTTTCACAAACAGGACATCACAACAACAAACAGACATCAACGACATAACAAAACTTACAGTGGACAAAGTGATCCCTATGTGTCTTCATGTCTTTAGGGCAGGAAGGCGACACAAAAAAAATCATGGACTTATCCATCATCCTTAGGATTGATATTAAGCACAATTCAAAGTCTTCTCTTTGATAAATTGCATATTCATTGTAACAGCCTCTGGTAAGTCCCGACTGGTTGGACTAAAAGAATTGTAAGTATTTTGATATATAGCAACAAGCAAAACATTGTGTGCTTAATACTGTTTGAAATTTCATCTATTATGAAAAAAAAAAAAAAAAAAAAACCAGAATAACACAAAAACTCTGACCCCCGGTCAAGATGGACATGACTCATCTATATATTACCGGGGTCGGGTCTATTGTTCGTCGTCGGTCTGTCTATCTGTCTCTGCATGTGTCTGACCGCGTCTATTTCTCGGGAGACGAGGGTCGCACGTTTTCTTGAAACGTGGTGGTGGGTGCCCCTTGACCAAACAAAGACCGAGTTTGTATGGTAGTGGATCAAAGGTAATCGGGGTCATTCAAGGTCAAAGACTGGGTCAATGGGGGTGGGGGTAACGGGTATGGACATGAACTTGGAGGGTGGGGGTCGATTGTCGATGCCGCGAAATGTCAAAGGTCACGACAGGCGTTGAGGTCAAGGGAGGTCAAAGTCTATTTTATCAGAGACAGAGGTCGCTCGTTCCTGAACTTGTGAAAATTGATGGTGGGTGCCCCTGACCTTCCGAAGACATTTAAGGTCACGGCAAGGTCATCAAGGGTCATTCAAGGTCAAAGGAGGTCAAATGGGGCAAACGTTGTTGTATGGACGTGAAACTTGGAGGTGGGGTTTTTGATTGTTGGATGCCCAAAAAATTTGAACAGGTCATGACAAGGTCATTCAGGGGTTCATTCAAGGTCAACGGAGGTCAAATAGGGTAAACTTTGGTGTATCAGTATGATGAAACTTGGTGGGTGGGGGTGATTGTTTGATGCAAAAAATGTTTTACAAGGTATGACATAGGTCCTCAGGGGTCATTCAAGGTAACGGAGGTCAACGGGTAAACATTCGTGTATGGACATGCAACTTGGCGGGTGGGGTTGATTTGATGCCGAAACATTTCGCAGGTCATGACAAGGTCCATTAGGGGTCATTCCAGATCAAAGGAGGTCAAATGGGGGTGTAAACATGGGTGTTATGGACATGAACTTGGAGGTTGGGTTGGTTGATGTGATTAAAATTTTATTAACGTCATGACAACTAATCAGGGGTCAAAGGAACCGCACAAAAACCAAAAAAGTCATTCAAGCAATTGTGATCGTGAAACCCTGGTGATCGCGAAACCCGCGGACCACCTAGCCCTAGTTCTTGATAATGAAGATAGTTTCATTAGAGAATTTAAAAATTATGCTGCCAAATTGGTGGTCAAGATCAAGACTTCCTAACCTTTATATACAACATTTGGCTTTCATAAATGGATGGAATATATACTTGAAATGTTTGTTTATTTAATTTACAGAGTGTGGGTATTTGATATATTAAAACAATTTATATGATTGAAGCAAAGTGGGTTTTGGTGTTTGTAAAAAGTTGAAGAAATGCATTATTTCAAGATTTCCTTTATTTTCAGATCACTTACAAAAATCAGTTTGTGATCGTAATTTGCTAGGAAAACAATTTTTTTCAATTTTATTAAGTTTAAACATTTTCTGGGACTTAATTTCACTGGGCTAATGAGATAAACAAAAAATATAAATAGAGTTATCCAGCCAACCTCCCATGTTGGAATGGCCAGCTCCTATGTGATTTTAAATCTGAGAATTCCTGGCTTCCAGTGAGAATATTTTGGCTTTGAATGTGTACCCTTTGGCCTTTATGCCTCGTACAGAATGACAAGCCCCCAAATAACACTTAGAGTTGGACTATGCATCAAAGGAACATTGCCATGGATTGAACTGGAATTTTCAATATAGCCATGTTCCCCTCCAAGAAAACCTACTATACCACTTAAATATACTCTATCAGAATACCCTTTACAAAATAAGCATACCTTAAGCATGATGTGAAATGAATTTTCAGCCGTATGATGACTGCAGCCCCACCCGTTGTGGATGGGCACACATAATTCTTTTCTTGTAAAAGGTATTTGATAAAGAGTAAGTACTGGTTATCGTTCATATGCTTGGATGGAATATATACTATTAGCATTTTTGTTTATATATTCTACAGGTATGTTCCCTCAAACAATATAGAAAGTCTTCCAGATGGAAGTGTGTAGTTCAAAAATATCCTTTCCACTAATATGTTCCCAAGTGCCTTTCATAGCAGTAGGATGGTGAATTTGAGGAACATACATGCTGTAACAATTATTAAAGTTGTTTGCAATTAAAGGTTTTGACTGCATGAGAGATTTGAGGCACCCAAATATTGTGTCAAATATAATTTCATATAGATTGACACTCAAAGATTTCTTACCTGGTATTTGCTTACAGGAAATGTCTTAACAGGAGAGAAAAAGGCGATTATGTATTTTGCTAATATTTCAATTATAAACATAGGCTGAAATTAGTATTTGATCCTATACAAAATTATAAATTTCAAAATTTTTGTACCAAAGAAATATTTCTCGCTTAATGGTCCATGGCCAGATCGCTAATGCCCTAGCCCCCAAGAAGCCCAGATTTACCGGAAGTGGTCAACATTGGTATTCAGAAGAAAAAGCTACTATTTTTCTAATTTACCTGTTTGATCTTAGAGCCAAAGGATGTTTGTTTGGAAGTTATGAGCGAAAATGTGCCCCATTTTGGTGACCAATATATTAACTTTACACAGTACTCTATGGGGGCTCTATGGCACCGACACTCCAGATATCTCTCCTTGTCGGTTATTTGTTCTGGGAACTTGAAATAAAGGCATTTCTGTTCTGATCACCTTGTCGGTACGGTCGCCCCTGACGCACCATGACAATACAGACATTATTATAGTAATTTAAGCACACCAACTCAAGAAAAATTATGCCATATGATACAACACGTACGACGCATATTACCGCGAGAAGTCAACTGTGTACGTATGCAAGAAAACGGGACCACGCGCCCCGGTCCGTTCCACGATGCGATCATGACGCGTTACACGTATTTGTTACTTGGGCGTCACTTCCAGGTCATCGTTTGCAGCGCGATATCACTTTCGTTTGGAATTTCCGGTCCAAAACACCTGATATTATGCCCAATTTGTATCAAATATACGATTTTCTCAATTTTACTGTTCATGCAGATGTACTTGTGATACCAAACATACTATGTCTGAAAACCAATTTTTTTGGTGGATTATAAGTATGTTTAATTTGGACGTTATTAGGTCTTTTTTTTAGTCACCCTCACCCCTCTCGTAATGTCCCAAAGAGTAATAATCAAGATACTTCCGAGTTCTTTTGGAGTTTAGGGTCATTAGAGTAATTAATTTTCAAATGCCCAGTCTAGGTTTGGAATTGGATGTTTGTGGATTGTTTTACATTAGTATAAAACAGTGCTCAAACCTATGATAAAATTGACATGTTAGGGTAAAACGTAATAATTTGAAGTTGGCGCACTTTGAAACCTCAGGGAAACAAATTTGCGTCCATAAGACGCACTATTTTTCAAACCTAGTTGTGAACCCTGACAACCATTGCAGGCCACCATAGACTTTGTGGCAAAGTATGCAAAGCGTGAGATACCTTTTGTTTCAAACATAAGGCATATGTCTGGATCGGAGAAATTTCTCAACAACATATCTGAGTTTGAAATAATCTTTAGTTTTAGATTTTGATTATTGATTTTCAAAGATGCAGTAGAGGGCAAGCGAGGTAAAGTGCCTGCCCAAGTGCCCACATGTTGGATGCAGCGGGACTCGAAAACCCATGGCTTTAAGATCCTGAGGGTTGTCATATCTACTGACCAAATGCATTCCTGAACATTGCTTGAGTGGCAAGATGGTTCATGGCAGCATTATCAGTCTGTCATATGCTGAATTTCTGTTAGAATGAACATCTGATGATTGTTGTCTTTCAAAGGAACAAATGTGTAGAATCCAAAGTCTTATTTTTTTTACCCCTGTACAACCAGAAAGAACTTTGGCCTATTTTTCAAGCATTGTCACTCCATAACTCAAAAGCATAGGCGTACATTGAACCATTGGCAAAACTATACATATTTGAATCCTATACCTAGTAACCAGTTGACATGAACAATTGGATATACTTTCAACAAGATTGAATAAATTTAAGCTTTCCCCCCTACTTCCATTACCCCTTACCATGAAAGATGATAAAAGTCTGCATTGCCCCTATAGCCCAATGAGATGCTTAAAAATATCTCAAAAGCTTTACACACACACATCAATTACTGAAATTTATTACACCACATTGGGTTATGAGTCGAACAGGAAGATGATAAAAGACCTGAGAATTGTGGATATGTTTCTTCAGACCACGACATGTGAACTGGTGAATGCTCTGGACATAAACATAAGAGATGATTGGTATCCTCAACATATCTGCTTGTGCTATTAAGATGCACAAACTATAAGTATTACAAAATGTTATCCAGAAACTTCTGCTTAGCATTGAAATCAACAGAATGCCTCAATGTATCGAAGCATGACAGCCACAAAAGATATACGGAAGAGCACTACGCTAAAATTTGTGGAGTGGGTCGGGGTCTTTTAACTGGTGCTATAACGTCTAGGTCAAGATCTAACACCCTAAGGAAAGGCAAACCCCTCCCCAGGAAAAACAGGACATAAAATTCATTTCTTTATAAAAACATCATTCATTCTCATCTTTACATATCGTATTCTTGACTGAAGCATTTCTTTTTCCTTCAGAATTATCAGATTTACCAAATTTACAGTCATTGATGTTATAGTTAGTCAGAATTGTCCTGCAGAATTTACCTGCTAGCTTGTGGATGTGTCCCAGAGTCTTCAGAAGCTCTCTGTATAATAATCAAATCACCAATTACCACATGGTAAGTTTCTAACAGACATTCAGGACGGCCACAAAACTCCAGGGTTTGAACTCGGAGGTGAAAAATTAAATTCAGTTATTTTTTACTTAACGCAAGTTAAATGTTACCACATTACGAATACAGTAAATGTAATTAACTAGAATTTCGCGATTCCGGCTTTCGCACTCGCTATATTCAAAGAGTATAAGCGTGGGCCGTCCATGATTGTGACCTCACAATATGAGGGATCCCATGGTGCACCATTGACACAAGTTGAGGTAAATTAAAAAAAAAATTACACAATTTTTGTCTCGCTGAACTTTGTTCAGGCAAGGACTTAGTAATCACTTTTGTGTGTCTGTCTGCGTCTGTCTGTCTGTCTGTCTGTCGTCTGTTGTCTGCTGCTGTCTGCCGGACGTACGTTTTCACGGGCGTGTACGATTTATCTGGAGTTCGTAAGGGATTATGATGAGTAAACTTGTGGAATAAGAAGCGGGGGTCACGAGTTCTCGACTGATTAGTTTTGGGCGAATAAAAATATGACAATTAAAGTATCTAATTTGCATAATTAACGACAAATTTCCCGCAAGGCTTGTGTACCAGTTTTCTGGAGTTCCGTTAAGGCGATATATGATTGATTACTTGGTAGATGGGAGCGGGCTGGAGAGTCTCGAACTGATTAGAGTTCGGGCGTATTTCGGTGCAAATTAAGTATTGCAAATGAGCTAATTAATATGCACAAAAAACAGCGTTAATTCCTATTAATTTTGAAACGGTACATTTGGAACGGAAAAAATTCCTTCATGATGAAAGCCTATCATGGTGCGCATCCCCTTTTTTGCAATTTGAACGTGTGTGGTACCTGCGGCTTAGTATGAAAATGAGCTAATTAATATGAGTAATTACTGTATATTGAACACGTCATCGGATAGGCAAAATTCCTGCGCTGCATGAAAGAAGACTATTGCCGGATCTTTTGGTGAAATCAAATGGGTCAAAGTGCCATGTGGGCAATTATTAAAGGGGCATTTTTTGGATACAATTGATCTAAATTAAATATGATAATTGCTGTATACTGAAATTGTACATTGGATATGCAAAAATTCCTTAGCTACATGAGACTTCGATGCGTACATCTTTTGTATGAATCACAATTGCGGTCAAAGTGCAAGTGGATCAATTTTAAAGGGGCATTGTTTGATGCCAATTGATCTAATTAAAATATGCGTAATTGCGGTGATCGCTTAAATGGGTACATTGGATATTGCAAAAATTCATAAATACATGAGACTACTATATGGTAACACCTTGTGGAATCATAATGTGGTCAAAATGCATGTCGGCCATTTCTTAAAGGGGCATTCTTTGATTATTTATAAAATTGGAAAATAATGCTTAACTGCTTGAGCCATTTTCAACCAAATTTTCTCGGTTGTCATTGGTCAGTGTGAAATACTACACCTTCAAAAAGAATTTGATCAGGAGTGTTTACCTTACAATAAATTAGGTTAGCATGTGTTTATTTGGACAATTATATGGCTGTGTGTGATTTGGTGGGTACAAAAAAGGTGTACAACAAACAAGAAGACTTATCAAAGGGGGGAGTACACCACAACAAAGGTTAATAACCATCAATATAGCTAGATCAGTGCCATGTTTTCATTGAAATGATTTTTCTAGTTCTGTTCAGTCTTTTGGGTTGCCAGCCTGTTTACATTCTTGGAAAAAGTGAAAATACGCAAAATGTGCATTTAACCGCTTTCTGGACCCGTATGGTGCTCAAATTTAAAATGTTGTCACATGATTTTTTTCAAAAAAGTGTTTTTTTTTAATTTTATTAAAAAGTTTCATTTTTTAATAATTTAGTTGAATTTATTTTAAGGGATTTTTGAAGACATTTTCATGATTAATATATCTACAATGGAAAATGTTGGACCCTGGGGGGGTGTCAAATGAAAGAGCAGAAATAAAGAATTACATAAATGCAAACCCGGGGGTGCTACTCCTAACCATCTCTTGGTATGATTATGTTGGGGACATTCAAGATTAATATCTCCCAAACGGAAGATGTTGGGACTCTATGGTGGTATCAAATGAAAGAGGTGAGAGTATAGCAATACTATAAATGCACAATCGGGGGGGGTGGCTGTTTGTGACTCCTAAACGTCTCTTCTTGTGCTATGGGGTGGATTTTCAAGATTAATATCTCCCACAACGGAAAAATTTGTGACCCCTAGGGTTGGTATTGTCAAATTGAAAGAGGAGGAGGTAAGAATAATATCAAATGCAAACCCCGGGGGGTGCTACTCATAAACCTCTTAGTTATGCTCTTGTTGAGGAATTCTCATGATTAATATCTCCAGGTGGAAAATGTTGTGACCCCGGGGTGGGTGTCAAATGAAGCGCAGGGAAGTGATAAAGACTACTATAAATGCAAAACCAGGGGTGCTAACTCGCTAAAATTCTCTGACTTATGCTCGTGGGGGAGGGACTTTCAACTTGCAAGATTAATATCTCCACAATGTGGAAATGTTGTGGACCCCAGGTGGTGTCAAAGAAAAATAGTGGCAAGTAAAACAGTTAAGAAATTGGGTTTATCTGCTTGCACAACTTTTTGGGACATCCCGGGACTCGCCAATTGCACTCTGGGTGATGCTTTTTGTCTTACAATTAAGCGCGAAAGCAGGCGAGAGACTTGTGGTTCGAGAACCGCCTTGTTAAAAAACTTAAACAATTTAGTGACACACACAGTACATTACCACATCACACACACATCCACACACACATCCAAACGTGCAACAGATCTGAAGTTGTCAAATTTTAAACTCGCGGGTTCTTTAACACGGTAAACAAATTTCTTTTTTGTGGTAGTCAGGGGGAAAAAGGGAATGAGGTTATGATTTTCTTAATGTCCCTTATAGTCAATTGCCATCATGGTCCTTTACGACAACTCTAAGAGCGTTGTTATGGTGGATGGCAACATCACTGATTCTTTCCAATTCACCACTGGAGTGTTGCAAGGGGATGTTCATTGCCCTGTTCCTGTTCATCATACTTCATAGATTACCTGATTGAAGATGGCAAACAGATGGACACTCACGTCTGATGTGTCACACATCCTCGTCAGTGAAGGAGACACCCAGCGGTAGCCTTAAATGATTCGGATTTTGCAGACGATATTTGCCTTGCTTGAGTCATTCAATATCCAAATGACAGGCTCAACTCACTAGAACAGCTGCGGTTTGCGGAACAATTGGGCCTCATCATCAGTGTATCAAAAGACTGAATATACTGATGATAATCAACTGCAACGCCCAAGCACCTCTGGAGGTTTACAAACCAGCCTATAAAACATGTGACCAACTTAAGTATCTTGGATCCATGATGGCACCAGTGACAGGCCTTAACTAGGCAAAAAGCTCTTGCATGGACTGCTTCTGGAAGCTTGAAAAGCTCTGGAAAAGCTCATCCATTTCAATTGCCACCAAAGTTAAGATTTTCAGAATCCTCCTGTGTGACTGTACTCCTGTATGGAGGGTGATTTATGGATACTATCTGCTGACATGGAGAAGACAAGAAATTGCATTTGCACAACATCATGTCCAGAATAATGCTGAACATCAAACGTCTTGGATGTGTCAGAACTGCACACATAAGCTATCTTATGACCACCACCCAGCCTCTCATCAATCACGGAAAAGCAAACATAAACTACGGGTCCTTGGCCACATTTCCGTATGCCAGAAGATGAGCCATGTAGGCGGATATGCTCTCTGCGAACCAAGACCATGGGCAAGAGGAGACCTGGGCACCAGAGGAAACGCTATGTATATACATCCAGAAAAACTGCTAGGGGACGTGTTGAACATTATTTACAGCCAGCAAACATCACTGCATTGGCAAACGAGCGCAGTGCTGGAGACAAATTGTTAAGTCGCCTGCTCCGCAAAAGACGAATGATGATGATGATGAATGTCCCTATAAGCTTGGCAATAACACAAAATAACACTCTGTCTTTCTTTGTCTTTAAGGAATTTGAAAAAAAAAATTGTTATGCTGTAAATTATTCAAGCAACTCCAAATATAGTTATGACACTTTGAATTCGCACCAGGCTTCACACAGTGAAATATGCAAGGTGTCGTTTTGCTTACATCCCAGATTAATAAGAGCATCCTTCCCCATGAAAAGTCCACTTCAGTTGACACAAAAATAGGAGTGTCCAATCTTCTAAATTTAGATAATCTTTGCTCTAACAATCCTTTACTGATGGTGACATTTGATGAGGAAATTTTACACTATGATAAATGCCAAATTCCGGCTTCGGTTTTTATTTGTGTAATACACTCTGTTTCTGCTTTCAGAAATGGTAACTGGGAATCTAGAAAACCTCATCATCAATGACAACCAGCTAAGTGTGCTTGCCGACCTGAAATAGGCCAAATGTGTGAAAATTAAAATCTTCTCAATGTAGACGCCAATAGACTGACTGTTTACCAAGGCAACTCACACATTAGTGTACCCTAGCATGGAATGTCAGCACACCGGAACAAATTGACCATACTGTACACATGGTAAATATAGAAATATTGGGATATATTGGTGTCACTGTGATGTACATCTGTTTTGTCCAATCTGTACTTTTTTAGTGGTGATCTTTATAGGGCGGTTGACTTAATAATGCAGCATCCTTAGGCCTTTCTCCACAGAGTCTAATTTATTATGACCAAAACCAGATATAAAACAAAAAATATCAACGGCGACACAATTTTGACCATACTAATTTGCATTATTTATACACTGACTTCATCCGTTGTTTAAAAAAGTGTTCGAAAAAATTACATTGCAGGCCAAATATGATTTTTTCTTAAACATCTAGTTTAACATGTCTCTCTATGGGAAAATTTACATATAGAGGGCGCTTATAACATACAAAATCCTGACCTTTGAAGGTCTATGTGACAAGATTCCCGCAATGTATTTTTCTGATATTGCAGAGGTAATAGCTCTTTCCTATCGCTACTTAATCAGTAGTCAAAAATTGGTCGCCACTGCTTAAAATTGACTAAAATAAAAGAGACATATTTGCATGGGGTCAAACAGCTGTGTTCTGATAGCATTCAGTTGGGCCACTTTATTTGGGGGGGGGCTTGAACCAAAACCTTTGAGTGTGGGCGAGCGCTCAAATCCACTGGCCACAAGAGCTATTTAAAGCTATGTCACCCCTTAATTCAGACTGAAAAGAGTATGGTTGTCTTTAGCTCGGCCTCAAAGGGGCACTACCCGATCATTGGCCTCGACCCTGGACCACTCACCTCATCTTGCCTAAAATATTTGGTATCATTCAAAACCTATTTTTCTCTTCTCATCTGCAAAATATTTTTGAACTCATTGCAATCTACAAACAGATATATGTAAATCGGGTGGTTGCTCACCTAAGGTGCATGTTCCAATTTATGTCTATTGGTTCTTATTGATATGAAGCCTGCAATTGCACATACCACTCCATAAGTTACCATGGGAAACAAACTTGTGGTTTCATGGTAGAAGCAATAATGCATATTGCCAAAGCCAGATCAATACTGTGCTAAAATTGTGCACCATTTCAGAAGTGCAGTATACTTTTGACATGCAAACAAAGGAAGATGTCAAAGAGTTAATTTCCTCACCCCAACCAATATTGGATAAACATTGAATGGAGGTCTTGTTGTCTTACATCAGTCTAAGTGAATGATTTAACTCATTGCACTGTTGACAATTGTACGAGCCAAGATTTGACATAATGAGCTACGCTGTGTTTGTAAACAGTGAAAACTTCTTGAAGCAATATCCAGTATTGTTCTTGTGACTTCTGTGCGTAAGACAATCAATTCGATGGAATAATAATAAACGTAGCCTAATCTTGAGCTTCATACACTACTTCAAAAGTTTTATCACTTCAAAATACACATTATTGAAATGATGAAGCTAGTTCAACAGTGTTGAATCCCAACTAAGTATCACATCAGCATTCTCATCAATTAAAAAAAATCATGTTTTGGTGTAAAAGAGAGATCCTAATGTTTGGCAATTAAGGTGATGTAAGGATTTAATGGACAAGGCCAGGATTACGATCCGGCATGGCGTAACAGGCGGGGGGGGAGGCAGGGGGGAAGGGGGCCCCCTGACGACTTGGCACCGGGAAAAAATATTAAAAAATCAGATAAATCAGCCGTTTTAGCCCTCTGACGGGAAAAATTGGCCTTTGACCACCTGAGAGGGAAAATTTCCCCAGACCTGGGGAAAATTTTGCCCCCCCTCAGAGCGGGCAGGCCTGATACGTCACTGCGATCAGGGTAAGATTGGTTTGGGTGGGGTCAGGTTACAGATGGTGAATGGTTTTATGTTTGACACACCACTGTAAAATGTCTGAAATGGTTGACATAGTATGTTTAAAAAGAGCTTTAAGGGGTTCTACTTATGAAATCTTTTAAATTTCAAGATTTAGGCTGTTGTACTGATGCCCTTCGATATGTGTATGTAGATAACAACCCACACCTGGAAGCAGTTCCCTTCAATGTGGACGAAAGAATCGGTGCCAGAGGGTATGTAAAGCAATTGCAACTTTTACCAGCAATAAATTATCTCATTTCTGGCCCATAGAGTTTGGCTTGACTGTGTTCATCTATCGTCCACACTTTGTAATGCTTCTCTTGTTAGATCTTTGGATGTGAGGAAGTGCGTGGTCTAGCGGTTAGCAAGATTACCTCTGGAGAAAAGGGTCCTCGGATCGAGTCTCAGTGGGACCACTTGCCGGATTTAATTCGGGAACTACATTTGGGATTTGGTTGTATAGCAGCTATTGATTAAACCTGAATGCCACTTTCTCCGTGGGTCATTTAAATGGGCAAATGAACCATGAAAGCTTGCACTACCCATCGGTGTTGTGTTTGTGTAGTGTGTTGAATGTTGCAATATGGCGCTGTTTAAGTGCTGCCTCCAAGTTGCATGTTTCTGTATAGTAATTATTAAGTTTTAAAGTCTCTGCAATTTGGCCTACAGGCCACGAGTGAGATTAAAAAATAAACCGTGAGACAACCGTGATAATGTCACTTGGTGGTATGATGTCAGTAGCGTAATGATCAGTGATGTATAAAAAGGGGTTTAGAGAAAGTTCAGGTCAAAGGTCATACAGGGGTCAAATTCTTCTTCTTGCACAGTAATGCCATGTTATTCCCAAGTTGCTCAGCTGATCCTGAGGGGTAGTCATAATATTTAGGGTGTACAGAGATTAAAAGATCAAGGGTCATATAGAGGTTATTTTAGGTCATTTTGTTAAAATAAATAAAAACGGCTTTTGCACAGAAGAAATGGTGAGATTTCCAAAGTGGTCCAAATTCATCCTTGAGGGGGTGGTGCATGTGTTAAGGGATAAGGTTAAAAAGGCATCTATAGTTAGTGGGGTTATTCGATAAAATAAAACAACCACCATCTTCTGCATTTGCCAAAGTTGCCCTAAATAATCTATCCAGGGGTGTGTCTTAGAGGTTTTTTAGGAATTGAGGTCAAAAAACATGGCCGTAAATCCGGGGGATGGGGGGATATATCCCCCCCCATTAGTATTTTGATGAGGGGGCGGGGGAGGCGGGGATGTCAATACGATCATCCCCAATGTTGATGCCCGTTTTTGACAAAATAACCTTCATATTTACACATAATAGATTGAAATAAAAATGGTGAATTCCGCACTTCGGCACGCATTTTGTTCTAATTAACATTACCGATTGTAGCATCTAAATAGCACGTTCACGTTGCACATGTGTAGTAATGGTCTTTTCAGCAAACCCAATTTCATTTTATATATTCTTCATCAACCCATCCCCCCATGTCAACAAGAAAATTTACGCCACTGAGGTCAAAGAATATGTAGGGATCATTTGAGGTCTTGCTTAAGTGACAGGAAGGAGATTTTTTGGAGGATATACAAAATTTTTCTCAATTTTGCACTGTTTCTTTCGATCGGTTGTAGACCACCCTACCGAGAACGGTTCGAAAGTCTTATCGGACAAACAAGTACCAAAAGAAAGAAAACTGCAAACCTTGTTTGGACTTGCCTATTGTAATGTGTTTCCTATAGAAAAACCATGCTTGATCTTAAAAATTTTTATTACATAACGATGGGGGATTTCGGCTTAATCATTTCATGTGTGATCTGTTACATTGGTAAGCTACCAAATATGCAAAAAACCTGGGTTCGAAGAAAATGGGGGCCGCTTTCTGGAAGTGTCACATGTCTCTTTAAAATGCTGCTCGCACAGAAATGGGGATTATTTTCAGAGTAGCTCGAAAAATGATCCATGAGGGGGGTCATCTGGAGTGTTCAGGATTACGAGATTTAAGATCATCCAGAGTATTGGAGATCTGTTGAAAAGTGCTATTCACCAAAGTTATCGGAAGATGTCCACATCAAAGTGCCCAAAACCGGTTGTGCAGACTGTTTTGTAATCTTTATACTTGGTGAGGGTGCCCTATTGAATGAGGTTGGCCACCATTATCTGCAGTACTCCATATCTATTGATGCCCATATGGAGAGTAGATTATAGATTGAGGGGTTCTGTTTTAGCATTTTTTAGGTTTGTTTTTGAGGAACATAGCTATTAATGATGGGTATTTAAAATTTGAAATATATATGCAAAAATATTTTTGAAAAAAACCTAAAGTAAGAGAAACACCAGAAATGCAGAAATGCTGAGAGCAAAAGTAACCATGTGCTTACTCTGCAATGATGCAGACATGCTGGGTATGTACTATCATTATTCAGACAGTTAAAAACACCAAGATTGGTAGGCTTTCGAGTGTATACTATTAAAGTCTATGGCTGTGATTCATGTGTAATGATTAATAACGGTTCTTTGACAATCAGAATACTTAAATGCTAAACAAAATTTAGTTTACTATATAGTCGGGACAGAATAAGGCGACCAATTGCACGTCTGACGTAATCTGACGGTGCAGAACATATGTCGGCCGTTGCCGTGAAGAAATAACTGTGAACATTTAAAAGCTTATTGAAACAGAAAGTTTACTTACGCGAATTATGCGTCCGTGCGTCAAAAACCCGATTAAGTGGGCTGTTTTGACATTTTAACTCATATTTGTTTGGAACATTGCCCCGCCCGTATTACACATTCCAACCAATCACAGTCCGCACCATGCTGATTGACAAAACATTGACATACGCGCATTGGTCGGCTGAATTCTGTACCTGACTATAGCACACAATTTCCAAGGGACATTTATCCCTGGTTTTAGCCATGTGAGATACTGTTATGGAGCAAAATGTCATATCTCTCTCTGTTCAGTTGTATACAACACAAGCCAGGGGATATACAACTTTTTATTGAATCAGTCTAAGAATTTGAAAAGAAAAAAAGAATTCAGGCATTAATGCAGGCCTGTGAGAGTTTTTGACCTTTTAAATCTAGTTTATGCCGGTTGTTTGTGCCTTGCCTAAGGCAGGAGACAACATAGGGTCACTTTGTCCATGTGTTTGTATGTCTGTTGTTGTTGAGTCTGTTGTTGATATCTGTTGTGAAAAAAGGGGTAACATTTGCAGTAATTCCACATATTTGATGGTTTAAACCAAAATTGGGTCACAGGTGCATCATGGAATCCCCCACAAGCTGATGAGGGTCAAAGGCACATGCCAAGGTCAAAGGTTCATGTGAGGTCAGTTGTAAAATAGGTGACAATGTAAAATTGACCTCATATGAAAAGTTGTGAAGTTCAATTGGACCCAATATTGAATCATAGGTGCAGCTTGGGATCCTCATTTGTTGATGAGGTCAAAGGTCACATGCCAAGTCAAAGGTCATGTGAGGTCAAGTGTAAAATAGGCTGAAAATGTAAATTGACCTCATATGAAAAAGTTGAAGTCAATTGGAACCAACATTGAAATCATAGGGCAACATGGGATCCCTCATTGGTGTGAGGTTCCAAAGGTCACTATCAAGGTCAAAGGTCATGTTAGGCCCCTATCATTCACTAACGCGACGGCAGGGGACACAAGCGGTCCGAGGGAACGATGTAACTTTTTTGTTCAAAACCCCACTCACACGTCTGTTAATGTCAACTCTCCTTAGCTGTCATAAGGGCGGTGACAGGGTAATTAAAATAATAGGGGGGGGGTGGTAAAAGATCATGGGGGGGGGAGGAAAACAGTACCAAATTAATTCATATAGGTTAAAAAACCCTAAAATTCATGCAATTTATTGCTTAAAACCTGTTTTTCCTGAATTTTGAAACTTGGGGGGGGGGGGGGCAGCCATGATGTTGCCCCTGGCTTTCATGTACCAACACTGGTGTAATTTATAACTTATGGTTGTACTTTCAGCTCTAGCCAGTTTGTGAACTGTGTTCAATGATTTGGGATCAGTAGTGATCACTTTGAAGTCAAAATCAGGTCAAATAAAGTCACTGGTGACCTCTGTGACTTAGCAAATAGGGTTAAGATCAATAGGGTCAAAATTAAAACATGCTTCTGTACCAATGCTGGATCGATTTTTAAGTGAATGCATCCAATCTACGTTATCAGCTCTATCCAACAGTTTCTAAATAAAACCTTTAGGGTGGAACTCACAGTGCCAGAATCAGATAGATCGCATCACTAGAGTCAGCTTAGATGGGATGTCAACCCTGCTACCACCAGAAATCAGGGTTGCCGCAGGAAATGATGGCCGAAAGTTCATCAGTGTTACTCGTTGATTGGAACTCACTCTCAAAATTGTAACTCTGGATTGGACAGAAAAGATCAGTAAGTTGTGTAAAAGTCGGTGGGTGTCCTAGAGTTCTCAGTTGGTGGGTTAGGTAAGTTAGGAAAGTCCATGATTCTAAACCAGAATGTAAATTGATTCATGTAAATAAGACAAATTATTTTGTAGCATTATACATGACCTGTAGTTTGCACGTAGGGTTGTTTCCGTAAAAGTAGGGTGCCGTAGACGTTGGGTCCCGTTTACTATGTGACCATTTTTTTATTTAAACTTTAAAATTTAACAATGAAGATATGTATTTCAAACTTAAATTCCATTTTTAAAATTACAGCATTTGCATCTATTGTTCCGATTATTATATAATATGAAAATTGTACACTCATTAACTTAATGATCCATGAATAAAATAAGGTGTCATTTCCCGTGTTGTAAATGGGACACCAGCCTGTGAATGCAATACAAAGGCCATAAACATTGGTGTTCTTGGTTTTAATGTGCATCAAAACCTTGGAAAATATATGTATATTGTTCTGATTTATTATAAAGCCAAAACATAAAGCTTTCATTACATAATAAATTTGACTGTTTTGGTAATTACGATCATGTTATAATCAATGCCAGTCAGTGATTTCCCGTTTAAACAAAAACCCAAAATTTTGGTGTCCCGCTTTTCACGTTTACCATGGGAACCAATGGTTTGTTCTGAGAAACCGAATGGAAGTTGACATGCTAAAGTTCATTGAAATTGCTTGCATACGTAATTCATGCGATATCATGCAAAGTTTTTTAAATACAGTGTGTTCTAAAACCTTTTAAATTTTGAATAATCCTGTGGTGATCTGTGGTTCCACTTGTAAACTGGACACCCAAATGGTTGCTCACGCTGTACTTGTGCCTGAAAAACATTGTTTGATATGCAGCTATGACCATTTGTACTATTAATCTTATTGTGACCCCTCAAATAACAAACTGTACATATAACAACTATACAACACATCATACTAATGAAATTATCTTTTAAAAAAATCAGAGGAACATTGGTTTGGGTCAATTTAACCGGGGGAACCGGGAATGCAGTTTTATTGCCAATATTTAAGTTTTTTAAAGTATTTTTGACTAATTGATTGTTATTTAATGAGGAAATGGTATGTATCAATATTTATTCAAGAAATTATTGAGATCCTCCTTAATTTTGTTGTCCTGTTTTCTCTTCAAAATGTCACAAGTTGGCCCCCTAATTTACGGAAACACCCAGTAACAGTCAATAAGATGAGTAATTATTATCTTAAATGAAGAAGGACATGCGAGGTTTAATGGTTGTATTAAGATGAGCTTGCACCTGCTCTGCCTTAGGCAAACTTTAAAAAATAGCTGGCTAGCGAATTTTTATTGCCAAAAGATGGAAGTCAAGGTTTTCAAACTACCTTGAAAAAACCTCATTATTTTAAAGGATGATGACATACTTTAGTTTGGTAACGTTTGCACTGATATTTCAATCCGTTTTTGATGGAGAACTACAAATGAGATTTGTAAGGCGAATTAGAGATCTTTAAAATTAATATTGGTAGACCCAAATGGGGCACCATTTTCTGCATATATCCAAACCAAAACATCTTTTAGGCCCAAGATTTTGCCAAAAGAGGTAAATGAAAAGAATAGTTAGCTTTCTCCAGACTTAAAATCTGAGCCATCTCCATTAAAATCTAAGGTTTTGGGGACGAGGCCCATTGGACCATGGACCTATAAATATGTATTTCTTTCTTTGCATCTGCAGTATCCCAGGAAAGCCTTTAGACACTTGCCGAAGAAGCTCGCTGACAGGTTCGTTTTCCTATATAAACTGTAGGCCCCAATGGCTTGCGACCACAAGATTTTTACTGTGGCCTGGGTTGCAATCTTCTAAAAATCAAATGGGCTAGCCCTGCAGAGGATCAAGAAGTGTTGGGTGTGTGGTTTGTAGCTTGCTTGTTGCTCACAGAAAAACTGTTATAAAATATTTCAAAACGGATTCAAGTTCCTGTTTGAGGTCGACCACTTGATTATTCATTTCCTAAATTTGAGATGTGATCTGGGAAACAATTGGATTTGCACTGCGTCAGTTCCAGGGAGCGTTTACCCACAAATCTGAAACCAAGCTGAAAAAAAGCACCTAAATTTGGGTTAAAAAAGACCCAAAACAGGCTGAAAATAATAGAATTTTGGAAATTTGAGAGTAAAAAAAATTGAAATCAATAAAAATCTGAACATCTGGAATCGCGGAGTTTAAAGCTGCCATGCCTGTCGGTTTTGAATGCTTGAGGGGAGTTCCGTAACTTGACCATCGACATCTTTTTCTGACACACTCATGATCGAAACCCTTAACGGAATATAGCACGTTTATTCTGTAGGTTTCCGAATCCTAATGTGCACTGCATCAGAAAAAGTGTGTCAGACGGTCAGGTTACGGAAACTCCCTTGTTGAGCCACCTGGGGCAGCCAGGGGCAGCAATGGAATGTTCACATATAATGGCCATTGAAATTGTATGCATTTTAATGTGTACCTTCAATAACCTGTCCCCTGGATCTTCGAGGTGGCTCAACAAAAGATTGCCAATTGGACTGAAAAGTAAAAAAATCATCAAGTTCCACTGGACAAATATGCAGGTAATCCCTTGGACATTGACATTACGCCATGTATCTAGTTGTGTGAATTGTATTTACAGCATTCCAAACAGTGATCGTATTTTGCGGGAAAGTGGGGCAAAAGTACTTCTGGATTAAGGCATTTAGTTGTCCATCGTTTATCATTATTAAAGGGGCAATTTGTATTCAGTGTTTCATCCCCGACTTACCAAAAAAGGTGTGTTTTTAATACTATCTGCGATGCCTAAGGATTAGTATGTGCCTAATATTGCGTGCAAATTCAATCTACTCTACAAGAAATCGTGATTTGTATTTTCTGACAGAAATACTAAACAGTGGCCAATGGGGCACGGTGTTACAAGTATTTGCTCATAACATCAAAACGCCTCGGCATTATCAACTTGACATTTAAAAAAAAAAATTTCGGGGATATCAAGTGAACCATATAACCCAAAGATGATGATTAGGATTACAAAGTGTACATCTAAACACTTGCCCCTTTTTGTGGGCTAACCAGTCATGCTGAAAGGATCACTTTTCAATCTGTTATTAATAAAGTGAAATCTCTTGGTGCACCTTTAATAATGCTGTTTGCAGATTTGTGTACTAGGCCAGTGGTAGACCCAGAGAATCTGCACTTTGTAATCCTTGAGCATGTTGAGATAGGGTTTAGGTTTAAAATTGTAAATGTTGTTTAATCTGTCTTTGGATTAAAAATGTATAGCTTACTCTATCTAGAAGAATTATTTCAACACGAGCTAACATTGTTTTTTTTTGACTATTTGGATAAAAGTGTAATAGACGGCCGGCCAAAAGACCAAAATATTACTTTTGACGGCGTTGTTTGTTTACAAAGGTCAACTTAGTGGATCATACCACCATGGGGATGTAAATCAAACGTATGGGGTGGCCTTCTAAATTTTTATTAAGGGTATTAAAAAATGGCCAAAAAAAGGTTCAAAATTGTCCCAAAAAATAGGTTAAATCAGTTCCGAAATGCTTCCCTTCTTCAAAAATATATCGGAAAAAGGGGAAATTTCCCTTTTTAAAAAAAGCAAAAAACTAAAAAATTAAAAAAAAAAAAACATTCCAATTTATAAATTTTGCGGTCAAAATGGCCAAAAAGGTTCAAAAATAGGTAAATCTAGTCGTCGAATGTATTCCTTTCGTAAAATAACCGATCACAACAGGTCATTTACCTTCAAAGGAGTATATTTAGTGAATAAAATGGAAGCAATTCCAATTTAATTTTGAAATTTTGTTCAAATGGCCAAAAAAAAAGGTTAAAATTGTCCAAAAATATTGGTAAGTAAATCCGTCCAAATACATCATTTCTAAAATAATTCGATTGGAAACATGCCATTCACCTTCAAAGGGAGTCTAGTTAAGTGGAATACATGGAAGCCATTACGATTTATAGATTTTGAAAAAAAATAAAAAAAATACCCCCCACAAAAAAAAAATTGTGCAAAAATGGATACCTCAGGCCCAACCTCGTTTCACAAACATTTTAAGGACATTTTGCCGTTACCAACAATCCCAAGGAACGTCAATAGTACTTTTAAGTGCTTGTCATCTATTTTCATATGTTTTTAGAAATCAAAATGACCAAAATATAAAATTGTCCCAAAATGGTTTAAATCACTTAACATCCAAAGGTGTCATAATAAGTGGATAGAAAGGCTTTTTGCCTTAATTGAACAGCTTTTGGGGTTGAAATTACCGAAGGTCATATAAGTGTATTGCCTTTTCATCAAATGAAAAGAGTGCTAGCCCTTTAACTTTACAGATTTCTAGTCAAGTGGAATAATGGGCACGCAAATTGACCCTCAAAAACTGATCAAAATCAATTAAGAATGGGTGAAATAAACGAAAGGTTTATCAACAATGTGTCCTTCTCTGACATTATGTCTTCTTTTGCACAGTAAGGTCAAAAGAATATATGCGTGTACATACCACATGGTAAAGCCTGCTAGCCGTCATAGATGTCGGATCGAAATTTATCAAAATCACAACTAATTGGAAACCAATTGAAAACGTGGTGGCTTTTGACCATTTTTTAATTGATGTCCCCCCTACCCACCCTGTGAATTTAATCTGATTTCTATGGAATATTAACTAGTTGGTGTTAGCCGGGTTTTGATTTTTTTTGATTTTTTTTCTAGATCTCTGATGCCAAGTTTAAATGGGCAAATTACAACGGACATTTTTATAATCAGCTAATTATACTTTTTTATGATTTTTAAACTACATCCTAAATATTGTAAATCATATTTCTTAGGGCTATAAATTAGAATAGCCAAACTTAAATAATTTTGAAGATAAAAAATCAAACTAATGTGCTTTGAAATTATTAGTCCACATTCTGATGAACCCAATTACAACACACGTTATAATCAGTTTATACGTTGAGCGGTGTGGTTGATAGCGGGGTGCAAGTTGATATTTTCTATCTCTTTTTCCAAAATTGGAATTGTGGTTTAAGCAATTCCATTCCACGAGAATTTAATCAAGGCTACTCATAAGGCTTTTTGGTAAGTTTTAGTATTATACCAGTGATCTTCTGAATGATCTAAGCGTAGCTGCCTTGTTTTTAAATTGTGGACCTGGTTTTTGACAATATGAACCAAGCCCAAAATTCCCATCTATCTTTGTCCGTTCTAATGCTTAGGCCTAATAACCGAGAACCCGTTAAATTTATTATTGCTCACCATGTCCGGAGAAATTACATTTTGAACTATTAAAAACCATAATTGAATATGCAGTAAATATTGGGACAGTGACTGTTTTTCCTACTTCGGGTTATTGCTTTAACAAATGCTATCTGGCCTGCTTTTGATTAAATAACACCTAAGCAAATTAAAACAAAACCACTCAACATGTTAAAGAAAACAAATTGGAAGTATTTTTCTATGTAATTATGCATTAAAGCCAAAATGCGTTTTAGTTAATTTTTATACATTGTGTATTCATAGCAACTATGGTAACCAATAAAAAGGCCATATATAACCTTATAACAACTTAATTTATTTAATTTCTTTTCTTTTTGTCCCATCCAAGGAAGGTTCATTAAAATGGCCAACTCTTGTCAACTTTAAATGTTACTCTGGTGACCGCGTTATGACCTGCTTAACGAATTTTCGACAAATAGGGCATAGAGCTAATTTACCCATTTGTGGTAAGCTTCAAAGCTGAGGATTGAAATAGCCCATACTCTAATTAACTGATGAATTTTCCTTAGGGGTGTATATTTAATGATAACAATACATCTTAGGACAAATTGCTGCATTACATTCAGTTAACATCATAGTTTACTTTGATGTTTCCTGACCATATTAACCTTAAAACTTGAAATGCCCAATCTTGAGTTCATTTTGATCCTTAGCCCAATTTGACTACAAAATGGGTAAACTGGAATACCTAGCAGGTATCCACCCAATATGTTACCTTGAAACACATAAGTTCTTATTAATTTTTTACATGAAAATTAAAAACCTAAAAAATCAAAAAAACAAAAATTAGGACTTTTTTTTTTTTTTTAAATACCTTTTTGGGGACATTTTTGACCCAAATTGTTTTCATTGGAAAGTGGGCTACCACTTTATTTACTTAATCATTGTCCCTTGGAAAGTAATCAATTATGTCCCCTTAACCTCGTCTTATACTTACCACCGTGGGGGGGGGGGTGGGGGGGGGGTGACTTTGCTCTGGTGGGCTAAAATGCCAGAAGCTTTGGCAAAAGCCTTCCGAGTAACATTTTCCTCATCCTTTCCGTCTTTTAAGCGAAAAAAATGTGATTAAGGATAGCACCTTCACGGGGTTAGGGGATGCCGTTAAAGTCGAAGGTTACGGAGTGGGTTGCCACCCAAGATATTTTATGGTACCTTTTTTTTATTTTATGCAAAGTTTCCTCTAAAACTCTAATTTATGTAAAACTAGTCATGCATCATTTGGAGCGAAAAACTGCATGAAAATCCGATAAGTCCGCCATAATCTATGGAAAATCCCAATTTGGCCGTACTGGTGGACTTTATGACGTCATTGTGACGCCATATTCCCCTAAGATCTGGTTAGTACATGTTTTGGTATTAATGGAAAGAGGAGGACCAAGCTACTTCCATTGTGTTTTATAAAACCATCAGCATCGGGTGCTTTATAACAAATGCTCGAGCCGACATCCTCCCCCGCCCCCCCCCCCCGGTAATCCAGTTACCAAAAAAAAGGCTGTAATATAGATTAGGGTATTTTGAGAAAAGAGTTTTGCTAATTTATTACTTTTGGACACTATTTGAATTTGTTTGGCCATTTTTGACCCTAACACAAAGTGTCAATTGAAGTGGCTAGCACTCTCTTCAATTAATTTTAGGTTCTTTTGGGAATAAACTGTACATGTCCCATTAAGATCTTGAGAAAGGAAGGCATTATGACTCATTGATGGATTTTTGGACAATTTTGGCTGTTTTTTGGCCAATTTGACCCCAGAATATGTAAGTTGGAATGGCTATAGCACTCAGTTCGGTTGTGTCCTTCGGATATGTGCACCCACATGTTCTGATGAAAATTTTGAGAGAAGAAGGCAAAATGATTGATTACTATTTTTTGACTATGTTGACCTTTTTTTAGCCATTTTTTACCCCAAATTAGGAAGGCCCAACCACCCATACGCTATTGATGTCCCATAAGGATGCGAATCCACATGGTTGGATGTGTTTGTAACAAAAATTACGCCGTCAAAACTTTTTCTGAGCACTTTTGCCTCAATGGCGGCCCGTTCCTATAAGGACATATTAATGGGGCTGATAAGGGTGAGTACTCTAATCTCTGCTAATAATTTTGTGAGGTGAAGGACAAAGTGTATATTTCCTGTTGTAATGATAATACCGACAATGTTCAAACAAATTAGATCATTATAAATTTTATCCCCATGATGACCTTGAACAGTTTTGCTGTAGGCAAAACACAAGGTATAGTATACCAAAAACCTATGGCGGAACAGTCGTGCACACTTTTTACCCCTATTAATTGACCCCTTTTCCCCTTCCCTATCAATGATTAGGATGAGAAAGTGGCATCATTGAGATTTGGAACGGGTTTATGTTTAAAGGTGCAAAAGAGATTTGAAGCACCCAAATAGTGTGTCATAATAGTAATTAAATATAGAAGGAGACCTCCAATGATTCGTACCTTGGATTTGCTACTTAATGTCTTTAAAGAGAAAAAAAAGGAGATTTAGATTTGTTTTTAAAATTTAATATTTTTAGTACCAAAGAAACATTTCTCAGTTATCTTTTCAGATTGTGTTTATTTTTTAGCGAAGCTTTACACCAGGGGAAAAATCAGTAACTTTAATTTAAGGACTCCTGATGACTTGAAATCTCAGTTGCACCTTTAACCTACAACCAAAAACATTTTTGTGCAGGACTGTGATAAGTATGTAAAATTGTGAGCTCAATGAAACAAGATATATTAAGGGTGACAATTTCAGTTAACAAAAATTGTATTGCAACTTTGTATTGATGTTATCAAATTCTGAATTATTACAAATGTTATTTATTTTACAACTATATGTATAAATTTAAAATTAAAGTACTCATCGAAAGAAACCTTGCATTTGATTGTTAATGTACAGGTCTATTAAGAGGATTTAAAAAATTAGGCCAAAAAAAAAAGATTTGTTGATTGTTCTTCTCCGACCGACCTATACGATCGTCCCTACCGTTTTTACTTTTTTTTTCCAAAAAGAAATCAGAAAAAAAAAATGGGTCAAAATCTGCAAAAAAAAAATAATACCTTTGTATGCTTTAAAAAGTTGTTCTATCGACAGGACACGTTCCCTTAATAGTGCCAATTCGCAATATTTTCTCACAAGCGGTATGCTCCAAGGCCACCACCAGCCCATAGTGCTGATGTAAATGATATCAGGTCCCCAAAATATAATTTTTATTATTCCCCAAATAGTCACTTTCGGATCCCCCTCTGCGCGGGGTGATAGGGGGACTGAGAAGGAGTCTAACACAAGTTTGTGGGAGGGACCCATAAACAAAAAAATTGAGTTGTTCCATGATATTGCGCATATAGACAAGTTCTCAAGAATACAGGTTGTTCAACGGATGAGTGGAGTTGATGGTGCGATGCCGAAGCAACACTTATACTATAGCGCCCGTGTTCAACCACATTGAGATATGCAGGCAATATTTGAACATCACCCACAGCCTTGTAAAGTGTTAAAACAGTGAACAGGTTTTCTAGCTTTGAGGGCTTTGTCATTCTGTTGAAAATGTTTTATCTTAAAACATGTCAGTGGCCTTATTCATTGAGTTGCATTGTTTTAATAATTATACCTCAATCTGAATGTGAGGCAATATGCATATTACAAATACGTGGCAAAAAAAAAAAAAATCTATCCGACCCATTCTCACAGAGGCATATATGGGGACAATCAAAACAATTTATTTTTTTGGCCTAAGTGCAAGCTGCTTGAAGTTGGCTGTTTGTTAGTACTGATTCGACAAAAAAACATCCAAACATTATATGTAAAATGTGGACGTTATAAACTATGGCTTAACATAACATGATATTAAACTTATTTGTGAGGTAGTATAAAACAATTGTGGTCATTGAACATAAAAGACATATAGCATGACCCTAAGTGACCCCAATGATCTTTCCATCTGTTGCCCACACATAAGACCCATGTTCAATGATACGGTACCAAGTATGAGGCTGATCCATCAATGCACTAAAAAGTAAGTAGATTGGAAGGTGTCAACCAAAAGGGGTATACTAGAGCAATTAAAATGCTCTTAACCTCATCTGTTACCCCCCCAAGACGTCTTGTCTCAATGTATAAGCATAACCAGTCTTGAACTGATTCCATAACTTGCACTAAAAAGTTACAGGTAAGCAGTGGCAAGCCCAGACCTTTCTGATGGAGGGCCAAATGGGGAAGGGGGTAAATAAAGTAAAGTTGGGAGACAAGAAAATACAAAGTGTGTTAAACAATTTGGCCCAAAATGTGTTGATTTTTTGCCCAAAAATCTCTCATTTGTTTTGGGGGGGCAAGAAAAAAAATTGGGGAAAATTGCCACCAGTCCCTGTGGTGTCGCACTGACATTAAGTTGAAAAAAGTGTCAACCAAAAGATGTATTACTAAATGTTTGAAACAAATTACGCAACAGAATATGCCGACATATGTAAGTATTTTCGATTGGAACTAACAACCTAATAGAAATGGAGGGTTAAGATTTTTTTTCTGGATTGCCTATTAAGTGGTCACATTTTAACAAAGGTGCCACCACGCTATATCCCATTTGATACTTACAATTGAAAGGAGAATTTTACCTTCACCCCTCCCATTTATATCATGGGTTAGGCTACTGACATCCCCAATGAACCGTCTTTGGAGGATAGTGTGATTTCCCAAAAGGATATATTTTAAGGGCTCAATTGGCAAACATGCGTCATTTAATAAAAATTCAGCTCCCAAAATGGTTAGTTTTGAGGATGCATTAAAAAAATAGGAATAACTGCAAAAGATCTGGAAGTTAAGAATTTTGCCTCAAAGCCATCACGTTGCTAACCACTGTTAGAGATTAACGACCAATTGATTAGCCAATAAAAGGTGGGGTGACGTCTGGTGCAATTTTGACCAAAATAACCTATTATTTTTATTTTTTTTATTTTTTTTATTTTTTTTATTTTTTGTGTTTTGTTATAATTTCAGATGGCATAACCAGGGCTGGTGGGGTGGGGGAGAGAGCACCCATGCTCAGAACATTGCCACGTCCACCAGCCCCTTTTCAGGTTGTGTGACTGATTGCATGGTGTTGTTAAACCTATTGGAGTCAGCTAGAGCCATGTGGGACTTAAATCGATGGACAAGAGAAGGAAGCATTACAGCTAGCGCTTAAGCTTACGTGATGTGCATGCAAGGTGTTGGTCCCACGGCGCACAATAGCTAACAACCGGAGGAAAGAGCGTTCACCATTGAAGAATTTTAGCCACCCGTTTAATCTTATCCGCTGTGGCTCAAGTAGAGTAAAAACCGCATAAAAAAACCATCGGAGTCCCCCATTCAAGAACTAGGTGAAAGCATTGCGGAATTGTATCCAGCCTAACCTGCAAGCGCCAAGTTACTAAATTTCACATAATATAAAACAGATTTGAATGATTTGTAAGTGGTTCAAGAATTTTGTATGGTCCAAAACAACTTACATATATATAAAATTTACACACAATTTATATGTTTTGATACTTAATGTCCAAAAGAGGCTTGCAGTTCAACGACGATATGTTCCTCACAGCGAAGACGGCCAAATGACAGCGCATAAGTTCCAAATAAAACTCCTCAGGTAATATACATGTATATTCCAAGGGAATCTTCTCATTACAGTCCTGAGGTATTTTTGTCCAGCATTTCAAAAGACGACGGGCTATTCCCCTCGAGACACTAATGTTCCACAATTAATAAACTACAGGTAGTTTACCATCCTCAGTCTGTCGCAATGTCCTCATATAGGACCCCAAACTGGAATCACCTTTTGATTCTAAACCTAAGCCTTTGGCTTAAAGACGACCGCAGACAATTTAGCATCAAGCTCCGGCGGCATCCAAAGTTATAAATCCTGGCACTTTGTAGAACTCAAATCTACCATTATTTGTAGGTTAAAACTAGCTATAACTATACTGTATCGCTCCCAGAGCTCTTGATTACAACTGCTGGCGAATCTTGCTGCCAAGTTCTTGCATATCTACACAATATTTCATAAAGTTCCCAAGTCTTAAAATTGATATTACCACAGCAGCATGCCATAAACATAACCTGGCACTAGATGACCAATTGGAACTTTCACATAAATTAATATGCATCTGATTACATCACTTCCCATATATAACTTTATGGGGGAATCCCCCAGATCATGCAATGTTTTGATCTTAAAGCATAAACAGTTGACTCAGTCTAAGTTTACATCTTGGGGGGGGGGGGGGGGGGAATTCCCATTTCCCTTCTTTGTCTAACAGGTGCATTTGCACAAACAACTCTAGGGGAATTCCCATCTCTTTTCAACATAAAACAAAGTACTTTTCCCGTGAGAAATCTTTCCTCAAACAAAATTAAGGAAAAATAATTTTTTGATCAAAATTTTGAGGGTATTACAATATGGAATGTACAGAAACATTGCTAGCCACATCAATTTTCAATGAGATACTTGAAGAAAAGCACCCAATACTTAGTCCACCAGTGACCAGTATCAAACAAGCAAATGGGTCAAAGTGACAAATATGGGAAGTGCATGGATGGAGGTTTCTGTAATGACCGTTTCCATGTGGTATGGGATTGTCGGCTGATGTCCGACTTGTGGTCCGTCGTTGTGATACCTGTAGTCAAAGCTAAAGAAAGCAGCCACAAAAAGAAGCATCTAGCAAAGTTGATGAACCTGTTGTGGCGAGCCATTGCGTTGGTAGCGATGGACATAGTGTTGCTAAGTAACAGAGTATTTCTGTGGCCAAACCGATAGGTCAGTGGTCATCGGTGCATATTATAAAATACCAAAAGTAGGAGGCCGAGGACCATTGCCCAGTGATTTTGAGCAGTTGGTGTGCCGATTCAGGAATGCAATCCGCTACCAATGCCGACTATTTTGAATTACCATCAAAGAAGAAACTTGTAAGGGATATTGGGCAATTGAAGAAAATGAGGACGACTCCTTACAATCCAAAATGGACAGGTATGCGGAGTCTCACAACCGTTACACTCATGGACATTGTGGTTCCAAATCCTGCAAGCTTGAATGTCATCAGAGGGACTGGGATGAGCAACTTCTATTGCAATGTAGTTGCCTAAAGAAGTACCCTCAAGCCTCAACCAGTGAATCATCAAAAACAGTTAATGCTTGGTGAGAGAATAAACATGCCAGTGATCTTCTCATAGAGGCACCTGAATCAGATGTGGGACTTACCAGACAGCAGTATGCCCAGGATCTGCAAGACAAAGATTGGTCACCATGCACGAAAGAGGCAGACATTGCTTGAAACAAAGTGCTCAGAGACAAAAGACTCAATATGACAAGCAAGCAGGTGGAACTACAATTAAACCCGGAGAATTGGTGTGGTTGGGTCCAAGAAGGCCACAAAGAAGGGGTTATCACCCAAGCTGGCAGAAGTGGGAAGGTCCCTTCCTCGTACTACACCATGTTATCTGATGTTATCTATAGGATACATGCCATGCGACTTGTGGTTGTCAGAAGGTTGTCCATTATGATAGCTTAAAAACCTATCTCCGGGAAGCAGAAGCAACCCAAGTATTGTTTTAGAGAACCTGGTTCAGTATAGAAGAATTTCCAAGGTGGCAACCTCAGAATCAAGAATGCACTGGATACGGCACACGAAACTGTCTCATGCTGATAGCACCCTGTTGAAGAGCGACAAAATTTACCAGTCCTGTTGAAAGAGGAAACAAATTGCACCAGTATCGTGGGACGAGAGGACAAAAGTACCAGTGCGACTACTGAAGTACAGATATGCCCTTTAATTGATGCCGGGGTTGGCCAGTTGTTGATCCAAAAAGGATCAGAGAATGCCTTCAGTGATTAAAAGCATCACAGGGATGGTTCCGAGGATAAAGAACAGGAGACTAACATTAAGGATTACAGCCTGTTCAAACTAAAAAGGTACAATGTAAATCCGATTTTTTCAAATATTCACATTCAAGAGAAAAGACCAGGCTTTCCGGATTTTTTGTTTCATCTCAATGCTTATTTCATCGAGAGATTAAACACCAGTTTCTGCGGAACAAAATTCGACTTTGTGCCCCTTTCTTGTTGAGTGAAAACGGCGAACGAATTAGTGAAACATAAGTTATTCACACTTGAACAGATAATGAAATCTTTAAAAAGAAATAACTTCATGGAGAAACCTCTAAAAGATACGAAACAGTTACGTAATGGTGGAAGTTGAATTAATCAGTAAGTTTCTGGGCTTTAAGATTAGTGAAGACCATTCGACATACTATTGTTTGTTCAGAAGAGCACCATAAGCGTACAGGCGCAACACAACCTGAGGAGAGGGTTTTTCTATGGTCTTGGAATTATCAGAAATGCAAATTTCCTAACCACCACTTTGATACTTTTGCTTCCAAATTCCCCATTTTTATTTGACTTTAACAATTCGTAAATGTACCAAGATGAGTGGCAATATTTTAAAACCAGTTCTTTTGATTTTGAGTGTTATTTTGGTTGCATTTACATTCTTCTGCATGATTTTAACAATGACCAATCTTGTAATAAATTCAAAGATCCATTTTCCATTGACGGGCCAATAAATATTGTATGTTTGTTAATTTATGAAGGAAGATTTTTATAATTGGAACGATTTTGTTGACTATAAATTGTGTTGATAAAAATATACTTCCTTTGTTTACTAAATTGAATCTGTGTTTTGTTTCTTTTGCAAGGTGCCATCTTTGTGCGCTTGCAAGGACCGTATGGCATAGCTGGCCGAAACAACTCTGCCCTGGCATATAAAAGTGGCACAAAATCGATTTTGGTTTATTCTACCTAAAATTGATTACATTCTCGGGAGACAAAAAGCAAATGTGATGAAAACAAAACACCATTGGAAAGCTGGTCTTTGTTCTTTAATCTTATGCCAAGTAAGAATTGACTTGGTTTGAAATTTACTATTTAACCATTTTTTTTTTGATTGTACCATTTTTTTTGAGACCGGCTGTATATAGATTGTAAATAAAAGGAATGCAAAACCGTGGTGTCAGTGTGACCTAGGCGATTGCAGAGAACGACAGAGCATAAAGATTTTGTAAATTAATCAACATGAAGAGCAGTGACCCCGGCTAGCCGTGACAAAGATGTTGAATTCTGCTAATGGAAGTCCTGTAAAATACTATAATAATTAATGACCCAACATTTATAGAGCGCAATTTGCTCGAGAAGAGCTGCCTCATTGTGCTTTACATAGCAGCTAAAACATACTACCACAATATTGAAAACAGGAATGGACTAGTTTAAAAAGAACAAAATACAATGATATCATCACAGAAATTACTAACATTTACAAGTAAAAGATAAAAATATTTCATAATACATACACAGCTGTAGAAACCGTTGATTTCAGATGGTATACAAAAGAAGCATATGGAACCGAATCAGATACACAATCTAAAAGATAAGATCGATCTTAAGCTTTGACTTAAAACTGTCAACAGAGTTGGCATTTTCAATGATTCCAAAGCAAGGTGCAGCTGCTGCAAAAGATCTTCCGTCATATGATGTTAATTGCTGTTCCTGGTATCAAGCAGTTGTTGTGATTGATGCCTTAATAACACGCGTTGGTTGTACTGTGTAACAATCACTGATGTATTGCGGTGCAGGCTTTGTATGTGAGTAGCAGAACCTTATACTCTATTCTCTTTTCATTGGTAACCAATGTAGCTCTTGAAGAACTGGTGTTATGTGATGTTTTTTCTTAACAAGTGCTACCATCCTTGCAGCTGCATTCTGAACTTGCTGCAGTTTACAAATCTCGCTCTCCGGTAGTCCATACAGTAGTAAACTGTAGCAAGAATCCAGTCTGGAACTGACAAAAGCATGAACAAGCTTCTCTGCAGGATCGGGATTTTTTTTTAAGAACGTGCGGAATTTTGAACGTAATCTGGAGCAATATTGGCAGATGACATGATACGGTTTACAAGAGGAAGAGAAGTGATGGGATTGTCTATGATGACACCTAAATTGCATACTTTAGTGACAGCATTCACAAGAAACTAACTATACTTTTTTTAATCCTTATAATGAGACAAGTACATTGGTTGTTACATTAAAACACAATTTTGCTTGATTTCAAATTTACCCCTGTACTAATTTTACCCCCTTATTTTACAAAGTTCCCCACGTTTCCCAGAGGGTGGACCCAAAAATTCTGATTCAGCACCCTTCAAACCTATAGAAAAATTTTTTCAAACCTTCTTCCCCAAACTTCTAGAATGGGATTATGATGTATAAGTTCTCTGGTGGTGTTGGACGAAAGGAACATCCTGTGATAAGCCCGGCAGGCGGCATTTTAATGCTGAATCAAGTTTCTTGGCCATGGGTTGATCTTCCATACAGGGCAAGCATACTCTGCACATGAGTAGCACAGGGCAAGTGCCATCAATCTTAGGGTATGTGAGCGAGCACCCCAACTTGTGCCAGTGAGTTGTCAAGATATTATTGCGGGAAATACTTTATCTTCTTCGTCTTCTTGATGTGGGTCTTATAAGAGAGAGTGCGGTCAAAGGTAACTCCTAGGTAAACAGGGTTATCACAGTGCTCCTAGGGGGTGTTACCAGACCAGGTTACATTAAGCTGACGTTCGGCTTCTCTGTTACGTAGATGGAAAGCGCACCCCTGTGTCTAGATTTGGGATTTGCACGTAGGTGGGTGTTCTCCGTAGTTATTAAATAATTATATGCCCTAATCCCAAGAAACAATTATTGAGCAGTCACAATTTTCAATAATTTTACACAAAAACAGATAGATGTCAATCTTCTTATCTGTCCAAACACAGTGATTCTCAAATATGAAAAACATGTCAATGACCCTGTGTATAACTGGAAGTAGCATCCAAAACTTAGGCTTGTTTTTGAACAGATATAAAATGGGAGGATACAATCATTTTCCTAACTTTGCCAAATCCCAAACTGCAACAATATTTTGGTAATTTCACCTTTAGAAATAAATGTATCAAAAACAAATTGCATAAGAAATGGCCAGCTCAAGCTCTATTGATTTTAAGAAAATAGGAAAAACATTTGCCAACTTTGCAAAATTCAAAGTTAACAAGATTTTGGAATTTCACCTTTAGAAATAAATGTATCAAAAACAAATTGCATAAGAAAGAGAGCCAACTCAGCTCTATTTGATTTTAAGAAAATAGGAAGAACTTCCAGCAGGACCAGAAGCATAACTTGTCGCGCGTTCATGAGGACATTGAAACTTCATCAGCAGTATAGGATGAGCGATTACATGGTCAAACCACCATGAGAAGTGGGAGAGTCAGGGAGAGAAGTAGTATCAAGAGGATCATAAGCATATCAAAATAACCCTTTTCAAAAAAACCAAAAAACATTAAAAAATTATCTTAAAAAAACATCGGTCCTCGGGCCGATTGTGTCGCTGCTGTTGCAGTTTGTAATGATAGGCATCATGTGTCCTTTGACATTGGCATGTGACTTTGACGCATCAACAAATGAGGGATCCAATGTTGGTTCCAATTGAACTTCAACTTTTCAACTTGACGGTCAAATTTTACATTTTCAACTTGACCTCACATGACCTTTGACCCTATCAACAAATGTGGAACATATGACTCAATTTATGGTTCCAATTGAACTTCAACTTTTCAATTGAGGTCAATTTTACATTTTCAACTTGACCTCACATGACTGTGATTGCATTGTGACTTTACATCAACAAAAATGAAGGATACCATGTTGCATCTACGACACAAGATTGGTTTAAGTCCATCAACGTATGCGGATATGCAGGCAAATTTAACACGTTTTCACAATCAACAACAGACAACGTGATCCCTATGTGTCTTCCTGCCTTAAGGCAGGTGACACAAAAACATCGGGGCATAATGAGCAGCCGTAATATAAGCCCAAAACACTTTTTTGATATCGGAATGGTTCGTGGGTATGTTAAATATCAAATAGGAGCATTGCATAAATTTGTTTTTGACATGAGGAATGGTGTTGATGAAACATGATGAAATAGGTTTGCTGACAAGATCCTGTTTTAAAAAATTGGTTTAATTGTCATTATTATTCGAACAAAATGGCTTGAAGTGTGCAGCAATTTACCATTTTTAGATATGGTAAAAATTTTAGGTTTATTTGGTCAAAAACAACATGCACAGCATCACATTGGTCATATTTGGACCCATTCCCTCTCCATCAAAATATTGGGGTATATATACCCCACCATCCCCTACATTCCCTTGCCTAGCTCAGTCTCAACTTCTAGACTCAAGTTACCCTCCCCGTTACCATCCATTCTGATATGTTTTTTTTATCGAGTTTCTCACAAAAGTCCCACCAACAGTCCGCATAAGTCAAAATGACTGAATAGACTCCCTGAAACTTGTAATGACAGAAGTTATCGTTTAGAGGTAAGAATCATGTGGCAAAATCTCACTAAAGTACAGAATCCAAAATGAACACAACCTGAGATGACGTCGGCCATTTGTCTTAATCATCCCAACTATCAACGTTCCATTCATTCCTGTTCACTAATCATGGCCCTAAAATACCCTACAGTTGAACTATTAGTTGTCGGGCGATTCAAGAAATTCTCACGATGAGGAAGAAAATTGAAAAATGTTTAAATAACTGTGTGGCATAACAATCAAGAAACCATTTCGTGAGTCATTCATATACTATCCTTAGAATTGAGCCCACTAACTCAGCACAGCCGCTCGATAACCTCAGGACGTTTGTTGTGGGACGTAGGATTATGTGTTATTGCGATGAGAGGTTCAATCGGTGGCATGGAAAACAAATTTGTAGGTGAAAGGTATTGGGAAGGTCTTCTGAGGCATGTGGTTTTATGTGCTAATATTCTATTGAAATATTTTTTACCAGTAATATTAGATAAAATCTTATTAAAATAACAGATTAAATCAAAGAAACCCCTTTCTACTTTTATATGCTTGCATCTTCCAAATAGTAACAGGATTTCTCCTAACTTGCAAGATTTTTAAATTTCTTTATCTGGGTCCACTGGAATATATTTTGGGCCTGAGAAATGGACTTTCAAACAGTTGTTCTAAAATCACTGGTTATGAGAGGCTTCCTCAGTGGCATAACCAGCTGGCAGTGAAGGAGGGGGAGAGCCCCCTGCACAGAACCCTCCCCCCACCAGCCCCCAAATGAAACTGTAAGTTTGTAAAGTGGTCGATGGATAAGGACCCAATCAACAAAGGCCCCCTCAGAAAAATGCCTCGGCAGCCCTTCTCTCCCCCCATTTGCAAAGGGCTTCTGGGTAGCCACTGGCTTCTGCAGTCATTGGAAAGCCATCTCCCACTTACTGACTCATGGTTATAAGTATACAGATCTACCATTGGGTTAACTATTCAACCACTCCTACAATTCTCATCTCGTTTTGCTTTCGAGTGCTTTCTGCCAATCTTTTCCACCACCTCAAGGTTGGACAATGGTATCACTGTATTTATCACCAAACACTTTGCTTCCATGTTCGAAAAGACTGCTTGTTGTAGTTTTGCACTTGGGTGTGACGCCGAGATGACCAAGATACTAAATAGAAGGTTTTCAGATCTGCACCTGGTTGGTAGTATATGTACTGTCATCAAGCTCAGTGGATCATCGGCTAAATCTGTGGGCAGGGTAATATAAGATAATTTGTGAGAAAAAGCTCCCTCGATTTACTTAATATTGAGATTTGGCATACTGTAATACTCCTACACATCCAACTGTGAAACCAATAAGCTGTGAATTTTAGTTGTCTACTAAGGGCATTTGCGGACAAAAAAGTGTCCTTTTTTAAATTTGTTACTACACTGGTCTATTGAGACCATATATGGAATAATTGCCCTAGATGCTATTAGAAGGGCAATGAATGATCCCACAACCATCCCTCCAACTTGCATACAAAGGAACGTAGATTTTTGAATCATGTAACCATTAGCCTAGGTGTGACAAATCTTATGTGCATTATTTGATTATCTAGAAGAAATTAGCCAATTTTGTATCTTTTTCCAGACCAGAATGACAATAGAGTGGCCTTATGGGGCAGTGTGTGATACAAACATTTGCTCATCATATCAAACCGCACGGTCAATCAAGTGAAATTTTGAGAAATAACCTTTCTTGAGGATATGGGCCGTACTCAAATGTGTGCGTTGCTAGCATCATGAGATGAATTATACATTTTAAAGGTGTGGTTTCTAATACAAAAAAAATAAGGGTTATTTGA